>PVJD01014915.1:0-27094 GCA_004026545.1 Mormoops blainvillei
AAAAGTGACCTGGTGCGGTGCCGGGAAGTGTCTATTTCAGGTTAGTGGAGTGGTGCCATCTCATAGCAACAATCTCCAGGTCACCTGCATTTTCTTTCACTCAGCTATTCTTCCCTTCTTCTTTCATGAAGTTGGAAACAGGGACTCATTCAAACGCTCTACAGGGTTCTGTGCATACTCTAAGACTCCTGCATTCCCAACCGACCACCTCTGCTGGGTGCTGCTCCCATGTCCATCTGGTCGACCTGCAGGATTCTGATCTCTGCACACCCAAAGGTTCCCTGGAATTTCCTTAGGGAAGATATCATGCTCAGTCTCAAACCTTTTCTTCTGGTCCTTTCTCATTTTCCCGGAAGATCTCAAGGGTTCAGAGAAGTAGAAATAGCATCTTCATACAAGAATGATGGGAACTCTGATTTAGGGGGACTGTGAGAAAGAGTTTCATTGAGGATAAGACTTCTACTCAGGCTGCTCCTACCCTTTGCTTCCTAAATTTCAGTTAAGACATCTTTTGTTGGGTTTGGTACAATGGTTAAAAATATAATACTGCATTGCCAAACTCCACTTAGGAGAAAAGAAACCTGTTAAAGGCTTAATGGACACAACCTGTTTGAGAATGCTGCACTCTTAGGAACTGAGTGTCTACAGTAATCATTTTTTTCAAACTAAACTTTGGACGCATGGTCATTAAACACAATGGAACACTTACATTTGAGACTCTTCCAGAAAAGCTTATTTGCATAGTTTGCTGTAACTGTTATTGTATGTTTGTGAATCCCTCAAATTTTTTTCAAAATATCTCTTCAAAACTTCAAAAAAGTGTTTTTTAAAGAGAGAAAGCCAAATAGCAGGGTTCTTATTTTCAGTTTAGGAAACTGAGTCAGGAGAAAGGATTAAGCACATGAGCTTGAGAATGAAGCGGGCCTGGGCCCACGTGTGCGGCTCACGGGCTGTGGGAACTGCCTCAGGTTTCCGAAAGGCCGCCTTGCTCCCCAGGTGCTTTCTCTCTCTGAGAGCGATAATGCATTTTTCAAGATTGTGGGTCTCAAAAAATATTTATAAAGCAGTTCCCAGCACGTAGTAAGTGCAATAAATTAAGGGTATGGTTTTTACTGTTATAATAAATATTATTATTTTGATGAAATGGGACCTTCATACAGTGAATTTGGTGGACCAGGTCTAAAACCCCCCTCTCCTGCTTCCAGGAATCTTCTTGTGAGACTCTTCGCTTCTGTTTATTCTGTGTATGCCCTGGGAGGACATGTGGTGCAGGGCCTCCCCTACTCATTGTATGTGCGACTGACGTAGAGTTACAGTGAGGACCATTTGAAAACATGAATCCTCCAGCTTGGCTTTGTGTTTTGTGGGATCATACTCTGCAGCCCCCCTAACTTTCTTTTCCACCCCCCTACCACCCCCACCCCCCGCCCCCTGCAGAAGGGAGAGCATGTGCTGTGGTGTTCGACTGCAAGTTCATTGAGACCTCCGCGGCTGTTCAACACAACGTGAAGGAGCTGTTTGAGGGCATTGTGCGTCAGGTCCGCCTTCGGCGGGACAGTAAGGAGAAGAACGAGCGGCGCCTGGCCTACCAGAAGAGGAGGGAGAGCATCCCCAGGAAAGCCAGGCGCTTCTGGGGCAAGATTGTGGCTAAAAACAACAAGAACATGGCCTTCAAGCTCAAGTCCAAATCCTGCCATGACCTCTCTGTGCTCTAGGCACCCAGAGTCACCCAGATGTCTCCCTGATGGACATCGTCGAAGGCCATTGGGACCGATAATCTATATTAGATTGGATCGTTAAATATTGTTAGATGTGTCTTCCCCTAGTGCAGCTGGGAGTTAATGTGTTAGCCTTATGGGCAACAAAATGCGTGGGACCCGAGAGATCTTTGTAAAGAGTCAGTATTTATAGGAAAAGCCTGACCTTGCTACCTGAACGCCCAAGACTCATTAGACGATGTGTTTGGTGTTCACATGTGTTTCCTCTTTCCTTTGGATAGCAGAGAATTGAAGCGTGTAAAAGAATGCCTCGATAAAGAACTTTACATTATTAAAATTTTCCCCAGTGTTCTGGTATGTGAATATGAGGCCAATGGGTTGTCAACAAATATAGGAACGTATCAAAAGGTTTATTCAAAGGAGGGAGAACTTCTTCCTCTGTACCTTATATTCCTGGAGCTAGGACTGTGGAATTGGGCTTCTCATGACTCTTACTGCTCCATCAAGCTGTGAAAAGACGTGATGGACCTTGCTGGAAACTAAAGCCTGCAAACCACTTTCGTTCAGTGCTCACAGCTGGGGATCCAAAAATTTGTAGAATTGGGAACTGATAGATGTACCACTATGGGTTTCAAAAATTGTATCTTTACATCTGTATCTTATAATTTTTTATTCAGGGGGATTTATTTTAATCAAATTCAACTTAGTTAAACCACCTTTTATGTTTCATTCTTTTTATAATCATAAGACCATGATAAAAATATTTTTAAAATCTGAATTATTGATAATCTGGAGTTCAAAAAGCCAAAACTTTAAATATAATCAAAGGTCTGAATTTTTATAAAACACGAAACAGAAATACTTCCAGTACTTTGCATTGACACTTGTATGCCGCCGCTCTGCTCTATTTATTGTTATTTTGCAAAACAGTAACCATTTTAACATTTGATAAAGCATATTTATGACATGTTTCTTAATAAGAAAAATGTCCATTTTATTACCATTTTCTATCTTTTTCAGAATATGCAAGTTTTTACCTATATGTCTTATAATAAAATAAATAAATTTTGAAAAAAGGTATTCTTAGATGTTTTTCCTCCCCAAACAAGATGACTTTGATGACATATTTGGAACAGCTTTTAGAATAAGCACATTCTAAAGAATTATACCTATTATTTTATTTCTTCTTTTCATTAGCAATAGCCCAGTCTGTATCTGTTTTAAATAGTATCCCTGACATCTCTCCTTTTGGGACCATGAGTCACAGCAATGCAAAGCCATTTTTGGCAGATACAGTTGGGAAGTATGGGGGGTCATCTAAATGCTAAGTTACAGTAAAAGCCAGATTGATTTTTTTCCTTTGGTCTGGCAAATTCCTGGCTGGACAGATGGGCCTTGCTTTTCTCCATGAAGGCTCATGGTCCTAAACTTGACTAAAGCATTAGAGGGAATTATAGAGGATTAAGAGAAGAAAAAAAGAGAGAGAGACTGGTTATTTTCAGCCTGAGATCTAACCAGACAAGGCTTTAACCAAATTCCCCTCTGCTATCATTATGGTTTGACATTAATCATGTGACATCTATCCAGTGGCGGTGTGTAACCCTCTTGCTGGAAAGGAATTTGCTCATACACTGAATTTGGTGGACCAGGTCTAAAGCCCCCCTCCCCTGCTTCCAGGAATCTTCTTGTGAGACTCTTCGCTTCTGTTTATTCTATGTATGCCCTGGGAGGGCATACATATCTTTTCACATATCTGGCTCTTACATGTTCCTCTCTCACTGTCACCTCCTTATCTTCCCGAGTTTGTCAGTAGACACACTAACAGTGACAATCATGGGGCCTTGCATATTGGCTAAAGTGACAGAGTTTTAAAAGATGCCTCTGCTCAGCTTTATTGGCCCTTTCTACTCCCCCAAGCTGAGAGCGCGAATTCCCATCCCTGTGCACTTTACATCTTTTATTTTTTCCTAAAGATTTTATTTATGTATTTTTAGAGAGAAAGGAAGGGAGGGAGAAAGAGAGGGAGAGAAACATCAATGTGTGGTTGCCTCTTGCATGCCCCCTGTTGGGGACCTGGCCCACAACTTGGGCATGTGCCCTGACTGGGAATTGAACCAGCAACCTTTTGGTTCTCAGGCCAGCACTCAATCCACTGAGCCACACCCCCTGTGGTTCACTTTATGTCTTTGAATTGCACAAGGAAATGGTGGAGGAAGTGATGAGGAGTGATCAGGTAACACAGACCTCGGGTAGGTCTTGGCTAGGCCAATTAGCATGAGTATATCTTTGGAGTACTTACAGATTAAACCTTTCTGACCATCAGTTTTCTCATCCACAAAATGAGGTTGCTAATAACACCTATCTTTTAATCTGCTATGCCATAAAGAAGTCAAGAGATTTCAATTTTCATTGTGGCCTGTCATCCATTGCGCATAAATTAGAGTCTGCCTTCCTCAGTTGGAATGGAAGTCCTTAAAATCAGAGACCACTACTCATTTCCCATTTTATCTCTCTCCTCTCTTCTGCCTTTAGTGCAGCGCCTTGCACCTATTGGGGTTTTTAGAGCTTTTCATTTTGGATAGATTCTCTCAATGGATCCAGCCAAGGCTGGTGGGCCATTTTATTGCAAACTTATTAAAGAGGGTAAACGACTTGTCCAAGTTTGTTCAGATGTTAAATATCTGAGTTAGGATTGGAGTCAAGATGTGGCTCCAAGTTATTTGCATATTCAGTATACGAAACTGTTTCCTGCGGACACAGTTCTCTTAGTCTCATGTATTCCTACACACACTACACACATACACACCACAGCACTCACAAATCACAGGCATATCGCGACAACCTTCAACACAGCACACACATATAATGTACACATAACGAACATAGCACACATTCGTTGCACATCAAGCACACCACACACACACTCACGCTGCACATACATATCCTTTATCTACACTATTCTCTGTTCTCACAGAGTTGACCTTCCTCCTCACTTATTTCACATCTTCCCAGTCAATGGCCAGAAGCTCCCCTGCCTCCCAAGCCTAAAGACGAGTTCCGGATTGTCGCACATGCCCCTCAGCTCGAGCCCGGGCACAGCAATGCAGGTTACCTTACAGCCTGAGAGGCTTTTTGGTGAAGTGCTACAGTTCTGGAGTCAGGAGGACCGGAGTTTCAATCTGGTTTCATCGCCTTCTGGATGTGTGACCAAGAGTAATGTTCTTATCGTTTAGCCTCAGTTTTCCCATCTGTGACATGGTAATAATGATAATGCCTACTTTGCAGGAGTGTGGTGAGGATAACGTGAGGCCTGCAAAAGTGCAAGTTATCACCCCAGGTGAATGCTGACCCCTCCTACTCTAATGTGGCACACGCACCTTTGTTTACTCACGCATTCCTCAGACATTGGTGGGCATCCAGGAGCCATCCAGCACTGGGTCCATAATGATAAGTAAGGTACTGTCCTGGTGCTTGGAGCCCTTCAGAGTAGTAAATTTGACTGTTCTGAAAAGCCAAAGAAGGTGGCAATGGACATAGGGAATAAATGAAAAAAAAAAAAACCCAACAAAACAAAACTCTGGGAGAATTATACCTGGATGGACTGGATTTGTTGCCATTAGATAAAATTCAAACGAAGGAAAAATTGTTATTAAAATGATTGAATTTGATGTGGAAAAGTAAATTGGCCTACTTTTTAAAATCCCATCTTGGGGAAGTGGGACCATGGGAGAAAAGTTTGGTTCTTAAGCATCCTACATTTTGGCTTACTAATTCATGAACTTTTCAATACAAGGAAAGAGACAGGAGATTATGAGTTCGCCTGGCTACGTTTGTGGAGCCACCACTTGGGCAAGCGCTCTGAAGAAGGCATGGTGGGAGAAGGCAGTTTGGCCGTTAAGAGTTTTATGACATAGTTATGACGCAGTTAGCTTATGATGTAGTTGTTAGCTAGTGGTGGCAAGTGGGCATTCAGTAAATGATGACAACTGCACAAAGCCTAGAATATGACGTAGAAGATAAGAGGAGCCAGCACAGACATGTGAAGTAAGGCAGTTGGAGCTTGGGTGGGAGAAAGAAATACTTGTTGACTGTCCGGTCATGGTGTCTTCTTAGAGGAAGTGGCATTGAGCTGGACCTTGGAGGCCGCTCAAGATTTCCACGGTGGGTGGTGGGGAGAGGTTGGCTGAAGGAAAGGAAAAGGGAAAGGTTGGTCTAGGTAAAGGAAAATAGCATGAGCAAGGGCAGAGAGGCAGGAAAGAGAAAAATCTGTTTAGAAAACTGAGAGAAGTCCAATTTGGCTAGGATTTTCTGGGAGGTGGTTAAGTGAAGTGAAATGCGTGAAGCCTAGAATCAGACAGATGTAGTTTCAAATTCTTACTTGCTGGGTATAATAAGTTGATTTGTGCCCCCCCCCTCAAAATTCATGTCCACTTCAAAATGTAACCATAATTTGGAGGTAAGTTCTTTGTAGATGTGATTAGTTAAGGATCCCGAGATGAAATCCCCCCAGGTTTAGGGTGGGCCCTGAATCCAATGAGTTGTGCTTTATAAGAGAATGGAGAGAGAGAAAGAGGGATTAGGACACAGAAGAGACACATAGAGAAAAACGTGCAAAGGTGGAGGCAAAGATGGGAGTGATGCAGCTGCCACCCGAGGACAGCCCTGGACACCTGGGACCATCAGCAGCTGAAGACTTCCAAGGGAGTATGGCTTGTTAACAGCTGATTTTAGATTCCTAGCCTCCAGAACTGCAAGAGAATACATTTCTGTTGTTTTCAGCCCCCGGGGTTACATTAATTGGGGTTACATTTATGGTAAGGTCAGGAGGCCTAGAAAATGAATCACATCGGGTTATTAAGGGCGAGTTACTTAGCCTCTATAAGCCTCAATTTCTTTATCTGAAAAACAAGGATAATGCCCATCTCGAAGGGTTATAATGAGGATTAAATGTAAAGCGCTTCATTTATTCTAAGAGATGGAGAGTGAGTAAGCCAGAAAATAAGTTGGAGAGCAGCTGGAGAGTACAGTGATTTGCGGGCTGAGGGCTGGATCTGCTTAAGGAATCTTAGATATTTCCAAACAGGGGTGTGACAAACGAAGAGCTGCTGCGTCAGGACATTGCCCAGGACAGCTGATCTGGCAGAAACCAGATGGTATGGGACCCCCCATGAGAAGACCAGCCGAAACGCCACCAGAACACCCAGCCTGGTGTACTGGGTAACACACTCCACCCAGAGGGAAGGAGGTCTAAAATGGGGAAGCCCTCCCTTGGGAAGTCCATTCGGTGTGCTCATTGGACTTATAGAATGCATATATCCGGCAGTGTTCAAAGTTTTGTACAAGGAGAATTCACAAAGCACTGTGACCTGAAGCCTCAACAGCCAGGCGACAGTGTGAATGACAGAGGGAGTGAGAGAAAACCAGGAGAGTGGGCGGGTGCAAGCGTCAGTCAGGGCCCTTGGTAACAAGATTGCACGAGGGCGAGGGTGTGGATGCTGATTCTGTGACTGCCTAGAAAACAGACACGAAACAGCAAGCGACCCTAACCATTAGTAATTGTCAGTTGGGCAAATAAAGAAGTTAATAGTACATACCTGCTTTTCGTGTGATGTGGCTATGGAAAAATGTATGCAAACCAAGGACTTGAGGTTTTTAGCAAAGGAATACTTTTGTCCGCACAGGTGTCTCTGCATGTGCAGGTGTGTGCGTGCGTGTGTGTTGGGGAGGGTTAGAGGAAGGAGAGAGAGGGCTTCCAGTTAAAGGAAAAGTAAAGTTACTTCAATAATCAATTAGACTTTCATCTCATCTTTTTCTACCTTCCAGTATATTCCAAAAATGGGGCTGCTGTCAGTGATCTGATTTATTTCAGCATCTACCAAGGACACGAAATGTTTAACAGGTACGTGCCTTTCTGAAACTCAAGACAACTGGTAACTTAAGTTTCCCGGGACTGTGGTCAAGTAAGTCAAAATAAAAGTGTGCTGATGTCTTCTGTTTTACTGAAGTTTTTAATCACTGGTTTTGAAGTTTAAAAAAAAATCAAAATGCAGGAGCACTGAGAGTACTTTCCCTTGTATCATCCGGAGGTCCCAAGAGAGTTGTTGGACCCAAGAGAAATCTGGCTGCCTTTTGGGAAATTTGAAACTGCTTTGGAGGGCACATTCTTGACAGGAATTGGGTTAGCCAGAAAGTTCATTTGGTTTTTACTGAACGATGGCTCTAGTAACATGGTTGCCTTTAACTTCATTCGAAACAATTTGGTTAGATTGTATTGTGACAGGTGTCATATCAGCGTGCATTTTTAAAAAACTTATCAAAATTGGTGAATTTTTGTGTAACCATTTCAATATTGAAGATGGAAGAAAATATGCAACATTTTTGGCATATTATGCTTCATTATTTCAAGAAAGATGAAAACACAACTGAAATGCAAAAAAGATTTGTGCAGTGTTTGGAGAAGGTGCTGTGACTGACTAATGGAACATATCAAAGGTGGTTTGAGAAGTTTTGTGCTGGAGATTTCTCGCTGGTCAGCGAGATGCTCCATGGTCAGGTAGGCCAGTTGAAGTTGATAACAACCAAATTGAAACATTAATTGAGAACAGACAACATTATACCACGTGGGAGACAGCTGACACTCTCAAAATACCCAAATCAATAATGAAAATGAAAAATATGTCTTTTATTTCATGGAAAAAACCATATGGACTTTTTGGCCAACCCAATATTAGCAATTTTATATACATACTCATATACATGTATATATAGACACACATACACACCTATACTTACGTATATACTATGTGTGCACGCGTATGTACATTTACACCAGCCTCATTTAAAGGCAGGGGAGAATTGTAAAGATGGCAGATCTTTTAGGATAAATACTTGATGAGGGAATTATAGTCCTCACATGAATGTCGGCACAGGACACCTTATCAGGAGCACCCAAGGACGCAACACAAGAGCAAGTATGCGAATGTCGGAACCTGGGCACAGAGTTGTGAGGAGTGCAGCGTAAGCTGTCAGCTCTTACTTGATGAAACGCACAACCAGACAGACTTGAAAGCAATGAGGGAGGAGTGGAAATCTTATTAAAAAATCCAAAGGATATTGCCTTGTGATTCCTCTACTTGATTATGCGATGGAGCCAACTGCCTAACATTCTGTGTTCCAATATTTGGTAACAGCAATGTGAGGAGCTTGGACTATTTGAGAAGTGATTGGGCAAAAGTAGTTTTGAGTTGAGGTGGAAAACGAAGGAGTGAAACTAAGGTGTCCAGTTGTTTTGAATAAGAATTGCAACCCCACGAAATGCAACCCAAGGGAGCAGGCGAGCGGCGTAAATGTAACTTCACTTAGCACTGGGTGAGGGGCACATGGTGACTGTCATGTGTGAATGATCTGAGCCACACCCAAGATGCTTGCCCGTAAGGATGACAGTAGCTAATTGTTAACGGCTATGTTAAAGGAACGCGTGTTCAGTGTAGTACGGGGTGCGGGCGGTGAGGGCAGTTCAAAAAAGACAGCAAGAGAAATTGAAATAGAGAAGTTTATTACTCATGGGTGTGGGAGAAAGTACACAGCATGCTTTGTGAGACCACATGGGGAAGTCAAGGCAGGATGCGGAGAGAGAGAGGTAGGACCTGGGGCACATGCCTGTATTAGGGTCCTGGGTGGAGTGCTTTGGGGTTCTCTGGTTAAGACAGGGTTTGTCAACTCAAACCAAAAAGAGCAGGGGTTTTGGTAAAATGCGAGAGGGTCTTGTCTAAGGGGTGGGGCAGGGAGGGGGTGGGAAAGACTCACGAGAGCTGCTGGGGAAGTTACATCAGGAACTTCCATTTGCTTGTGAGACTCTGTGAGCTGCTAATCCAGCGTATGCACTTGCATGAGGGAGCTAGTGTCAGTTTAAGGCCCCAAACTGATCACTTGACCAAAGAAAATGGATGGAGTGGCTTAGCTAAATTTTCAACAATAATGTTAATTGATTATTCTTAGTTCCACGGCAGCACATGCAAACCCATTGACTCCAAAAGATGGCAAGTTTAGAGCTTGAAGAGGGCTTGAAATACCAGGCCTCTTTCTCCTTTTAGCACAGAGAGAAAATTGAGACTCAGGATTTGCTCAGGGTGACTTAGTGATCCAGTTGAGTTGGAGCCCAGGCCTCCAGGTCTCATTTCAATGACCTTGCGCAAGAGTACATGCTATGCCCCTGGGCCCGCCAGTGGTCAGGCAGCTGTCTCTCTCCCTAGGTCAGAGAGAAAGGCCTGCCTCGGCCTTTCTTCCAGACTTGGCCACCCAGTCGGTACACCTATCAAAATTTCCTGGTCTCGGGCCCAGGCTTCTGCCAGGTGAAGGAATTATGCAAGAGGTATTGATAAGTGCAAATATCTTAACTTCCAGAGAACAATGGGCTTGGAGTTCAAAGCCTAAGATACTAGTCCTGGCTGTGCTAATCACTAGTGAGCTTTAAAATCCTCACATATAAAATAAGAATATTGATACCAACCCCACAGCATTTTTAAGACGACAGGGTGAGACAAGTAAAAGTGCTTGGTAATCTCTAAAGATTATTCAAATCTCTACAGGATTATTAAAGGGCTATGCATACATGAGGGTGTATTAGGGTTGTTTGCATATCAATGGCTTAAATAATGTTTGAGGGAATATTACAGGTGTGTATCTTTTGGAGTAGTAGAACCTCGTAGTGCCCACCCCCACTCATCCTTTGAATTCCAGTATGTAAACAATCACCTACTTGCACAAACATTTTAAATTTTGATTAAATTAAACTTACCCATTTTTTTGTGCCTATGCTTTCAGTGTCATATTCAAGAAATCATTACTGAATCCAATGCCATGAGGCTCTGCGTTTTTTTCTAAAAGCGTTATAGTTTTAAGTCTTATGCTTAGGTCTTTGATCTATTTTGAGCTATTATTGTATATGGTGTAAGGTAAGGACCCAACTTCATTTTTTTTTTTCTTGTGGGAAATAGGTTCCTTGCATCATCTAGAGTTTATTGGTTGCAAGCAACAGAAACTGCAAGCTATTGGAAGAGTTTTAGACAGTTCACAGGAATTAAGGAAAAATCTGAATGTTCAAATCTCTGGGACTACAGAATATGACCAAGTTTTAGGAACCTCATTAACAGGAACTCATGGACTATTTCTAATGGGGCTGTGATCTGAGCTACTCAGCTCCACCAATGTGTGTGTGTGCACTTCAGCACTGGATGTCGTATTTTGCTGGAGCCTTGTAGGTGGAAGTGTTTGTGTATGTGTGTGTCAAAGATGAGGTAGCATTGTCACTGAATGGTCTCGACAAACAAGATCACGTGAAATGCAGGGCTGGGGTTTGATGAGAGCGAGGAAGTGGCTCCCCCCTAAAAACCCAGAATCCTGCTACAAAATGGGGGAAGGGTACTGGACAGGCCAAACAAATAAATGCCCACTACTTTGTTTTCCTCTCAAGGTTTTTTTTATCATTGTTATAAGAACATGTGACATGAGATCACCCTCAGCAAATTTAAGTGCACAATACAGTACTGTTAAGAGAAATATGAAGTTTACCGCCTATGTTTTCTTTCAGGAATTTTATGGTTTTGGGTCTTACATTTAAGTCTTTAATTCATTTTGAGTTTATTCTTGTATATAGTGTAAGAAGGTGATCTAGTTTCACCTTTTAGCATGTATCTGTCCAGTTTTCCCAACACCATTTATTGAATGGACTGTCTATACCCCATTGTATATTCTTGCCTCCTGTGTAATAGATTAATTGATCATATAGGCTTGAGTTTATTTCTGTCTTTCTATTCTAAGGATCTATGTGTCCATTTTTATACCTACCCATGCTGCTTGGATTACTATAACCTTGTAGTATAGTTCAATATCAGGTAGCTTTGTTCTTCTTTCTTAAGATTGCTCTGGCTATTTGGGGTCTTTTATGGTTCCATATAAATTTTAAGACTATTACTCTAGTTCTGTTAAAGAAAATGCCATTGGTATTTTGACAGGATTGCACTGAATCTACATGTTGCTTTAGATAGTATGGACATTTTAATGATGCTAATTCTTCCTATCCTTGAGCACCGTATATGCTATTATCCATTTATTTGTATTTTTTCAATTTTTTATCTTCAATGTCTTATGAATTTCTGAGCACAGGGATTTTACCTCCTTTGTTAAATTTATTCCTAGGTATTTTTTTGATGCCATTGGAAAAGTGGGTTTTTTTCTTGATTTCTTTTTCCGAGAGTTTGTTATTTGTGTATTAAAATGCAACAAATTTTTGAATATTAATTTTGTATCCTGCTACTTTGCTGCATTCATTTGTTAGCACTAGTAGTTTTTTGGTGTTTCCTTAGTTTCATATCATCTGCAAATAATGACAGTCTTACTTGTTCCTTTACAATTTAGAGGCCTTTTATTTATTTTTCTTGTCTGATTGCTGTGGTTAGGACTTCCAATACTATGTCGATTAACAGTGGTGAAAATGGACAATCTTGTCTTGTTCCCGATCTAAGGAAAAATGCTTTCAGCCTTTCCCCATTGAATATGATGTTAGTTGTGGGTTTGTCACATATGGCATTTATTATGCTGAGGTATATTTCCTCTATTCCCACTTTACTGACAGTTTTTGTCATAAATGGACATTGGATTTTGTCAAATGCTTTTTCTACATCTACTGATGTAATCACATGATTTTATCCTTTGTTTTGCTTATGTGGTATATTACATTAATTGATTTGTGGATATTGAACCAATCTTGCATCCCCAGAATAAATGCTCCTTGATCATGGTATATGATCTTTTTAATGTATAGCTGAATTTGGTTTGTTAGTATTTAGTTGAGGATTTTTGCATTTATGTTCATCACAGATATTAGCCTATAGTTTTTCTTTCTTCCTTCCTTTCTTTCTTTCTTTCTTTCTTTCTTTCTTTCTTTCTTTCTTTCTTTCTTTTTTTTTTTTTTTGTAATGCATTTACTGTTTCTGGAATTAGGGTAATGCTGGCCTTGTAAGAGGAACTTAAGAGCCTTCTTTCCTTTTGAATTTTTTGGAATAGTTGAAGAAAGATAGTGTTAATTCTTCCTTGAATGTTTGTTAAAATTCACCTGCGAAGCCATCTGGGCCAGAACTATTGTTTGCTGGGAATTTTTTTTATTACCATTACTATCTATTTTGTTAGTAGTAATTGGTCTGTTGAGATTCTGTGTTTCTTCTTGATTCGGACTTTATGCTTGGTGCGGTGCTCTCAGTTTGGCTTCCTACATCTCTTAGCACCCCCTCTTGGCAAACCCAAACTGAAGCTCTCTTGCCTGCGGGTGGCACACTGGAAGCCTGTGATAGTCCTGCAGAAGCCCCATCCCCTTCCCAGGCTCTGGGACTACAACCACATTTGGCATGGGATCATTTCTGTTTCTTACCTCAATACATCAATGCCTCCTCCCTCTCCTTCTCTGCTACTTAGTGATTCCAGCACCAACAACTTGGAGTAAGAGTAGTGCAGACCAGTAACCAAACTTCAGTTCCTTGGGGAAGAGGGGTTGAAGAACCTAGGGCCCTGCCCCCCGAAGTTCTGATTCAGCAGCAGACTGGCACCCAGAATAAGCTTCCTGGGAATCTGGCCTGTCAGTTCTGGCTATGCTTTGATGAGCATAGCCTGTGACAAAGGCCTGATAAGGCTCCTGGGGGTAGAAAGAGCTCGGTCTTTTGAAAAGCTGGCCTCCCAGCTTCCAAAACTGGACCGTGTTCTTCTTCTAAAATAGCAACAACGTAAAACCAATATGGCTCCATTTTCACAGCTGGATCAAGTTTGCCATGACTCACCCCGTAGAGCTGTGTTTTAGGAGTCCCTGTGAACACGGAGGAGAGAGTTCGGCTATTGTGGCCTGGCAGGCAGTAGCCTGATTTTGGCCAGGTGTCTGGTTTGTTAGCTCTTGGTGCCTGACAGGCTTCCGGCTTGAGGGGCTTGGCAGCAGAAAGACATGGGGGCTGGGCAGGGGCCAGTGTTCATGGGGATGGCTTATCTTCCTTAGGGTCTAATTGTGAGTCTATCATTGATTTGAGGATCTTTTGTGACTTTCAAAATGGGTGCCTCTTTATTTTCTGTTGACAGTTGCCATCTCTTCCTGCTTCTGCAAATTCCATGCAGGCAACTGTATTTCTGTCATTTCACAAATTTTGGTGTTTGAGAAATGAATGGCTGCCCACCAGGACCATAGCAAGCCCATCAACTCCAGGTAAGGCGGGAATGATTATTTTTAATTCCACAACAGGACCAGTTGGCAGGGTGGTCTGGAACTCTCTGGAGACTAGTTTTGGGAGGGAGCAACGGGGGCTCTGCTAACAGCCTCCTAAAGCTCTGACTAGTCTTGCTTCTCAGAGGGTCAGGTCTGGGGATGAATGGCACACACGCTGAATGCAGCAAGCTGGGACAGGGGATGAATGGGCTGTGGCGATGCTCCTGGTGCTCAGGATGGCGTTTTCTAGAATGAACCAGGAGGCGAGAAACTAGAGATTTGGGACCAGCCTCACCTCTTCCACAAATGTCACCACTATGCTTCAGGATTGTTTCCCGTATACACTGAAGAGGATTGGGCTAAAAATATTAATTCACAAATAAACATTTACTGAGCTTTGATTAGGCAGCAGGGTCTATACCAGAGGGATGTGATATTAAATAAAGTATGTATATGACCTTGTGGAGATGATTTCCAAGGTTGCTTACCACTCGAACATTCTGTGAGTCTACAGAATGATGCCTGGCTCACAGCCGCCTTTGACCACTGCGTTATTACGAATGCACCGGGAGAGATGTTGTCCTTCCCACCGCATGGGGGTCAAGTGACTTGTCTAAGGACACTCGGCTACTGAGCAGCAGAACTGGATTTAAACCCAGATTTTCTGATTCTCAGTCCTGTGCTCCCTGCTCTGTACCTTGCTGTCTATGACCCTGCTCCTGCCGTGAAGAATTTCCCACCCAGGGAAGTAATAGCTGTCATTTGCCAAGCATGCACTTTGGGTCTGCTGCACACATTATCTTATGGACTCTCACAGCAATCTCATTAGGTGCTATTGTTATTGTCATTTTACAGAGGAGGACCTGTGGCTCAGAGAAGTTGAGTGCCTTGCAGAGCGTCACACAACTTGTCACTGGCATTTGATCCTAGGCCTGCCTGGGCTGCTATGTCGTACTGCCTCCTGGGATCATTGACAAAGATGGCTGGAAGGACAACAGACTATCGTTTTCTTGAGAGCTGATGGTTGTGCCTTAGGCAGGGACCTTCCTGGGCTCCTGCTGGAGGGAAAGGAGAGAGCCAGAGGACTCCAGGGAGCTGGTTGTGAAGAGGCCTTGGCCAGTGCCTGCTACCGGAGTGGAGGCCCTGAGGTTGGGGCTTCATGGGGAAATTTGACAGACTTCCAAGCCCCAGAGACATCCTAGGCCCCTTAGACCCAGAGGCCCGAACAGGAGTCAGCTTAAAGCCAGGACCACCCTGTCATTTTCCAGAAGGGAGGCTGCTGACTGGCTGGCGCAGCTGCTCTGGAGTTTGAGGCCGTCCCTCTCCCCAGTGCCTGCTCTCCTGGGCTCCTCCCTTTCACAGGCCCCCCAGAAGGCCTCTGTTCCTAAAGCCTGTCTGTGATGTTCCCCTTACCCAGCACTTGGAGGCTCTGAAAACAATTAACCTCTTGGTTGGACCTTGCTCCCACCTCGGAGCTCCTGCTTAGCCTCATGCCATGGTGGGAAGGCTGAAAATAGTGGGGTGTGTCCCCACCACGCAGATGGGGAGTGTAGGTTTAAAGGTGGTAGAACTAGCTCCCCTAACTAACCATCAACAGAGGGAGTTGGGCCCGAAGCCCGTCCTTAGTTCCTCAGGGCAGAGTACGCAGAGCTGGTCCAGCAACCTGGGGAAGTCATTGCCCGCACCTGTAGGTTTTTTTTTCAGGCACCTTGTCTCATTCACAACAACCCCATGAGGCGGCGGTAGGATGTCCATTCTACAAATGAGGACAGGTTTGGTAACGAGTTCGAGGCCGCTAACCTTCTGGATCCCTGCAGTCTGCCCACTGTCCCCTCGACCCTGACTCCCACCCTGTGATTTTCCAGGCTTGTAAAGTTCAGTCAGGTTGACATTTCACTGGGTGTGAGTGAAGCTCAGATGGTTCTTTATGGTGAGTAGCTAGTAATTGGGGCCCTAATGGCCCTGGGAAAGTCGACCCTCCAGACCCTGGTTTTTAATTATCTTGCAAGCAGCCATGAAAAGCTTAGACTCAGTTGTTAGCAACAGGAAGTGTGTGGGATGTGCAGAAGCTCTGAAGGGACCTTTTAAGGCAGCTAGCAGCTCGGGAACAGTTACAGGCAGGGTAAGCAGAGCAGCCCAGAGATAAATACACAGGCTGTGGGGCCCCAGAAGAGGTAGCCTTGACAGTTGGTGAGGTCACCCTCGGGTGACAGATGCTAATGGATGAAGGTCACGGCCTCCGTAGAGATGGGAGTGTGGCGTTTATCTGTGAGTCACTGTGGGAGAGGCTGACGGGCATGCCCCAAACCCAGGGACCTGCACCAAGCTGCCTCTGTAGCCGCCCTTCTATA
This sequence comes from Mormoops blainvillei, assembly GCA_004026545.1. NCBI lineage: Eukaryota > Metazoa > Chordata > Mammalia > Chiroptera > Mormoopidae > Mormoops > Mormoops blainvillei. Next base: position 16,311 of record PVJD01014915.1, read on the forward strand.
AAATACATGATTAATTATGATAAAACCTTCTTACAAATGTGAGGCTCCAAACCAGGTTTGCAATTAGCATGAAGAGAAGGTGCTTCACATTCGGTTCATTTTTACCCAGCCTGCCTGATCTCCCTAGGCAAATCTCTGCTCAAGCTGTAAGGATTAAACTCTCTGCCAGGGCCAAAGGCAACTGCAGTTCAGGATCCTTCCAGACTGGACAGTGCACCTGCGCGCCGAGCAAACCAAGCAGATGGGGAAGTAATGAGCTTAACTGCCCCCCTTGCTGTCCCCTGGAGGCCTGGGAAGGTAAAATCAAGCCTGTTCTTTGGCATTTGAAAGAGAAATCAGGTGGCACAGTTTTTTTTCCCTCAAGGAAGCATAATTGTTACGGGGGGAATTTCCAGTGCATACAGATGAGGTGGACCCTGCACTGGCAGAAAGAGAGGCAGGAACACAAGCTGCGGACTGGCCTCCCCTGGGTTCCCGATACTCCCAGTGACCTCCGGCTCTCACAAACCATGTCAGGGGTTTCCTCAGTGTAGTGGTTGTCACGTTCGCTGCACACAAACCGTGTCTTGGTTTTTCCCATCTGGTACATGCAGAGGAACATGCTGGAGTGTGTGAGGCTCGCTCTGAGCTTCTCAGCCAAGCACAGGCTCTGGGGAGAAGCACCACATCTTGGGGTGGAATTTGATCACTAGAGCAATCCTGGGCTAGTCCCAGCTCCTGATCTGAGGGACCGGTCCCACCAGATGGGGGAGGGCAGGTTGGTCACAGAAACACTAAGGCACTGGCTCTTCCTGAGAACAGGGTGTATCCGAGATGGGGGAACCCAAGAGGACTGGTCACTGGGGTGAAAGGTCCCAGGTGGTTGGTGGGGATGGAATTTGGATGGGATGGGAGGATTTGAATTGGGATTTGGAGTCACTGCAAATAAAGACAGGATTCAGTGAAATGCCATCACCCAGGAGGCCTGGGAGTTTGGAGTTTCAGGAATAAGTGTTCAGAGTTCTGACCGCCTAATTAGATTTACTCAGACAGCTGGAGACAGACAAATCCAGTTCTACCTCTTCCTTGTTGAGTCATCTTGGGAAGGTTATTGAACTTTAGATTAGAAATGTTTTCTCATTTATAAAATGAGGGTAATAAATATCCCCCTGTTCGGGCTGATGTGAAGATCAAACGGAATAATGCCTGCAAGTCAAGGGTCCGCTGCAGGTGTGTTCCTGAGTCCTCTGACCTAATGGAGTCACCTTTTCTTTCCTATCCTCACAGAACACTCCTAGGCCTATTCTACCTACTGCAGCTTGTGCCATCTCCCCTCCTTCACAGCTCTCTGAATTTTGGAGGGTGATCTTGTTTTCCTCCTGATAATCTCTCACTCTGATTTCCTGCCTCCGCTGAATTTTCAAGGTCCTTTTTTTTTTTCTAATCTCACCTGAGGACATGCTTGTTGATTTTAGAGAGAAGGGAGAGAGAGGGAGAGGGAGAGAACTGTTTATCTGAGAGAGAAACATTCATCAGTTGCCTCATACATGCCTCACCCTAACCAGGGACGGAACCTGTAACCTGTAGGCATATGCCCTGACTGGGAATTGAACCTGCAACCTTTCGGTTTATGGGATGGTGTTCCAACCAGCTTAGTCATACTGGCCAGGGTTCAAGTCCCCTCTTCATCTCCTGCTATGCCTGACCTCACTCTCCACCAGCCACTTTATCCACTAGGAAAAAAAAATCATTAACCAAGGTGACTGTGTTTATTGGAGATTTGGGCCTAGTTGGGGTGGTTCAAGAGGGTTTACAGCGTGGACCAGACAACAACCTAGAACTGAGTAATAGGTATTACCCTTCTAATGTCTCTCAGTCTTTCCATAGGCCACCTCACCTGCCATCTGTATCAGCTAGCTATTGCTACATAGCAAATCATCCCAAATTTAGGGGTCACAGTCCTGTTCATTAACAATTGAGGATCAGCCATGGAGTTCTTCGGGTTTCAGCAGGACTCTCACATGGATCTTCAGTTAGCTGTGGGTCAGTTCGCAGATCCTGGCTGAACTCTCACATGTCTGGGGGCTTTGCTGGGAAACATAAGCTCTATTTCGTGTGGTCTTTCAGCTCACAGCAGGTTAGCCCAGGCTCGTTCACGTGGCAGATGGGTGGAGATATGCAGGACCTCTGAGACCTAGGCTTAGAACTGGCACCCTGTCACTCCTACTGCATTCTGTTGGTGAAAGCAAGTCACAGGGTTAGCCCAGATTCATGAGGGTCCTGCTTGTGGAAGAGAGGAGCTGCAAGGTCATTTTGCAGAGGGCGTGCATACAAAGAGGAGCGAAGTAGTGTGTTCATGTTTTGTAACCTACCATACCATCTTTTCCCCTCCGGGACTCGCCTGGTGTCCTATTGTTGGATCTTCAGTCTTTCCTCCTGGACTGTCTATATATCTTTCCAGGTATTTTCTCCCTGTTCTAGCCACACACGCTGGCCCCCACCACTTCTTTCTATTTGAAGAAGATTCCAAATTCTGCCAGCTTGATTATGCAGAATATTTATTTTTCTTTGTTGACATTTTTTTCCCTTTCAAATCCTGTTCACTCCAAAAATGGTCCTAAGTGTGTCGATTAAAGTAAACCAGTGCTTCTCAGCCACTGGGCACCTGAGTCACCTGCAAAGCTTTTAAAGATTACTGATGCCTGAGACACACCCCCATGTCTGGAGTAGGTTTCGGATATTAATATTTCAAAAAAATATTCCTTAGGTGGTTTTAATATGTAGCTAGAGTTGAAAAACCACAGGGAATAAACAAAAGTACCATGTCTCTCTGAGATGAATTTCACCCCTTCATTAAAATATAGCTATCTTAGAAATTAATTTTTTAATTTCATGAGCAAATTCCTTCTTCATATTATATTTGTAATATGTCCAGTGCATTCCAGGTACTCATTGAATATAAACTATCATTCTACTGCTGTCAACGGGCAATACAGTGGTAAGGAACGTGGACTCAGAAGTAAGACCAATTCATCTCTGTCTCAATTTCCTCATCTGTAACATGAAGGTAATTAAAATTTTTATATCACAAGTATCTGCCTACCTCACAGGATTATTGTAAGGATTAAATGTCTTAACTGTAGTTAGACACAAAGTCACTATGCAATCAATGGTGAGTAGTATGTAGTTATTATTTTATTCATTCAGCACCTCATAGTTTACTGAGCTCACCATCAGTTTGCTCTAAAAAATGCGATGACAGAGAGAAAGGTGGTGGTGCAGTTACACGGAAGCATGCTAAGACAGGAAGAGTGCCGAAGGGGATTCCCACTGCTTGGGGGAGCCCTCCTCTCCAACAACCCTAGATTATTAAAAGCATTAAGAAAATTCTCTGACAAACTTGGGTATCTTTTTTCTTTTCCAAATTGAGTTTTCTTCAGCCTAAACATTCATTTTAATGGAGGCAGCCTCAGACTTGTGCAATTACTTGAGTAGTGCAGAGTTGGCATATTTAGCTCTGTTCACATGTCCTGGAGATAATAGATGGGAACAAGGATGCAAAAATATGGCAGAATTCTGAGCCGCGTCCAAGTGCCAGCATGGGGTGGGGGCAGACAGCACACTGAGTCAGGGTGGACAGGAGAGAGGACATCATGGAATCATAGAGTCAAAGTCAAAAGGACCCTTTGATATCAACACGCACATACAAGGAAACAGAGTCCTAGAGAATTAAACATGTCCAACGTCACATAACTGGTGACTGGTAGGGCTCAGATTAGGATGAACCCTGGGGATTTCAACTGTTATTGTGTCCTTCCTTGTGCCAGGTTTGTGGTAGGTCTTTATCTTTTCTACCTTAGTTGTATCTCACCTCTCTAAGAGGCAGGAATTATTGGCTCCATTTTGTAGTTGAGAAAACTGGGCCCTTTAACAGTTATGATGTCACACAATTAAGTGAAGAGTTAGGTCATAGTGCAGCCATGACATGACAAAGACTATTTAAGGTATTGGAATGACATTTTAAAAAGCCGTATAAAAATTTCTATTCCCCTTGAAACACAGAGCTCACCTATCTGCAGGTGCTGAATGAAATTATCTCCATGGCATATGAGTTTAGGAAGACCCTGAATGAAAAAATATGTATCCTTTACAAAAAATAAAAATCAGAAAGCCCAAACTTGACATGTGAAAATAAACTATAGCTCAATTTAAGGTTTTAACTTCTGATAAAATAGAATCATTTTTGAAAGAAGCTAAAACTTAATGTGACCTGAAAGAAGAAACAACATAGTATATATGGGAATTGGCAATGTGATCTCATATTTTAAATAACCAATTTGGGTTAAAACTTGGCCATCCCAGTTACAAGTCACATATATGGAGAATTTTGGAGGTAAGACATGTACAAGACCTTATTTGGTGAAAAAAAGTATTGAAATTATAAAATAGAGCAGTTTCCCTTTATCCACAGTTTTGCTTTCTGTAGTTTTGGTTACTTACAGTCAACTGCAGTCTGAAAATGTTAGATGGAAAATTCCAGAAATAAACAATTCATAAATTTCAAATTGTGCACTCTTCTGAGTAGCATGATGAATTGTGTGGCACCCCACTCCGTTCTGCCTGGGATGTGAATCATCCCTTTGACCAGTATATCCACGCTCTGTAGGGCTCCCTGCATGTTAGTCACGTAGCAGCCTCTCAGGATCAGATGGACTGTTGCAGTGTTGCGGTGCTTGTGCTCAAGTAATCCTTGTTTTGCTTAACGATGATCCCGAAGTGCTAAAGCAGTGGTGCTGGCAATTTGGATATGCCAAAGAGAAGCTATAAAGTGCTCCCTTTAGGTGAAAAGTTGAGTACAGTGCAATAAGATATTTTGAGAGAGAGAGAGAGAGAGGACATTTATATAACTTTTATTATAGTATATTATCATTGTTCTATTTTACGATTAGTTATTGTTAATTTCTTAATGCAGCTAATTTATCAATTATACTTTATTTTAGGCATGTGTGTATAGGGAAAAACATAGCATCTCTAGGGCTCAGTATATCTGCAGCTTTAGGTATCCACTGGAGGCCTTGGAATCCCCCCTCTGGACAAGGGCAGGGGCACTTAATTAGGAAATATACAATTTTATTATTGTCTCTAGTATAAACCAATGTATGTGATATTATTATGTAAAATAAGATGGGAGAATAAAAAATGACAAATTTAAACAGCCCAAATAAGTCTCATAAGCATTAAAAATGTTTTAAATTAGAACGCAGTATAGCAGAGTGGTTAAGACTTTAGACTTGGGAGTCAAACTTCCTAGTTTCAAATTCTGGTGGAACCACTTTATTAGTTGCATTGCTTTGCGCAAGTTTATTTATTTCCTTATCTAGAAAAGAGCGATAATGGTATTATATAGATATATATATCTCATAGTGTCATTTTAAGATCTGAATGAGTCAATGCATTGAGTTGGCCAAAAAGTTAATCTAGTTTTTCCCATATAGTGACTCTAGTTGTACTTAGTTGTCTTTAACTTCATTTGTGTTAGATTGTATTGTGACAGCTCTCATATCAGCATGCATTTAAAAACTCTTATCAAAATTGGTGAATTTTTGTGTAGCCATTTTAATATTGAATATTGGAGATATCCATGACATTTTGGGCATATTATGCTTTATTACTACAAGAAAGGTAAAAACGCAATTGAAACAGAAAAAAAGATGTGTGCAGTGCATGGAGAAGGTACTGTGACCGATGGAACGTGTCAGAAGTAGTTTGCAAAGTTTCGTGCTGGAGATTTCTCTGTGGATGATGCCCCAAGGTTGGGAACACCACCCGTTGAAGCTGATAGTGATCAAATCAAGACATTGATTGAGAACAATCAACATTATACCACGCAGGAGATAGCCGACATACTCAAAATATCCAAATAGAAAAAGTTATTGGTGAAAATGAAAAACATGTCTTTTATTTTATGGAAAAACTAAACAGACTTTTTGGCCACCCCGATATTATTATCTTCTTCCCAGTGCAGGACTGTCTTATTAGGAATTCTCTTCTGGTCACTGCTGTATTGCTAGCAGTATGCTTTTTGAATGAAGGTAATCACTCTTCTGGTTTCTGGTCATTATCTTTGCATTGGACTGCCAAGATTATCTCTCGTTAGCAATAATTTACCACTAGCACCCGGCTGCCTTGGTTTAGAACTGACTGCTTTTGCACTGTTTTTCAAACTAGCCTTGATTTTCAGAGGTTTGGCAAATATGTACTGGACCACTGTTTGCAGCAAGAGGCGCTGAGGAGGGGAAGACACATCCTCCTGTCACTCTCGCCAGAAGATGGTCATGCCAGGTCCAACTTGCCCTGGGCGTGCCTCTTGAGTCATATCCCAGGGGCTGGTTTGTGATTTTCATGTCTGCATCTGGCATGCCTGTGGCTCTGCCAAGCCCTCAGTCTCTTCGTCCTCCTTGGAGACTGGGCACTGGACAAAAGCAGGAATGAGGTTTTCTGGGAGGCAAAGGGAGAAGAAAGAGATACACTGCTACTGCAGCTCAAATACCAACACAAACTTTAAAAGCAAACAGCACAAGTGATTCTATTATAATCCCCGTGGTATGTTTTTCCAATTGAGTGTTTCCTCCCCAGGACACTGAGCCATAAACAACGGTGGTTCTGAGCATGAGCCAAAGACATGGTTTCCCAAGGGGAACCCTGGCGTGGGTCACCCAGGGAGCTAGAAGGGGCCAGTTACAGATCCTTGAGCAGCCTGGCTATTGGCTCCCTGCCTCTCAGTGGCTCTTTGGAACAGCTCTGCCACAGCTGCAAACAACCGTTAGTCTGGGGTTGGCAGAGATAAGAGACCAGGTCATCTGCCTGGGCGAGAGCCCTTCCAGGGCCTCAGTAAAAATCTGTGACAAGTGATGATTGTTCAGAGGGTGTGACAGATTGGGAAATATGTCTTGCTACCAAAAGCATCGCCGAATCTCTTTAGAAGAGAAGGTACGGTTTGCAGTCAACAGGCTTGGGTATATATCTGCTCGAGCACTCTTCCCTATGATTCCCCTAATTAGAAATTATATCATGCAACAACATGTAATACTACACACTTACCATCACAGGTTTCTTCTGGTATAGGCATTTTTTCTGATCTCCTTTTTCCCCTTACCTCTGGGGCAGCATGAAGAGAAATCACAAGGGATATGGACTTTGAGGAACTGTGATCAAATTTGGATTCTTCTGTCTATTAGCTAATGGATGCTAAGGCGAGTCACTTAACCAAAAAGAGTTTCTTTGTCTGTGAAATAGGGATACGATAATATTTACTTCGGAGGTTTTTAATATAGCATCTTAGGCAAACAGTGCCTGTTTCCTGAATCAATGGATTATTTTTCTCATTAAAGAAGAAGTGTAATCATACCTCGGAATCGATTTAGTGATGCTCTTTCATCTGGTCTGTGGCCTCTTTGGGAGGTTGTACAATGCCTCCCACGACACCTCACCCCCCGGCACCTCACCCCCCCCCCCCCCCCCCCGCTTGGCATTACCTGGATGCTTTTTTCTCACTTTGTGATGAATCATGCGCCAGTATTGTGTAAAACAAGAGACAGAGAGAGACCGTGACGGTTAATTTTTATCTGTCACCTTGGCTGGGCCATGGATCCCAGATATGTGCTCAAACATTATTCTGGATATTTCGGTAAGAATGTTTTTGGATGCACTTAACATTTAAACTGAGTAAAGCCAGTTGCCCTCCCTAATGTGGGTGGGCCTCATCCAATGACTTGAAGGCCTGAATAGAACAAAAGATTGATCTCCCCTGAGGGAGAATAAATTCTGTCAGCAGATGGTCTTTGGACTTGAACCGCAACATTGTCTCTTTCCCGTTCTTCAGTCTGCTGGCCCACCCTGCAGATTTTCGACATGCAAACCTCCATGAGTGCATGAGCCAATTCCTTAAAAGAAATCTCTTTTTTCCTGTAGATATACATTCTATTGGTTCTGCTTCTCTGAGGAACCCCAACTCATTTGGGGATGGAGAGACAATGAGAACATCTCTATTCTCTGCTTCCTTCTCTGCTTCCTTTTATCAGCCGAGAGATTTCCCTCGACAACAGTGCTCACCCACTTTTTCTATTTCAGAAGACTTTTTGCCTTGTGCCTGCTTTTCATTTATTTGCTTACTCACAATAAATTAAAAGTATAAAACAGGGAATATATGGTGATTATTAGATTGTACTATGTTCTCATGAATCCTAAACTAAGACCAAGACACACACGTACGCTCATAAAGACAAAATAGAAGACAACACAAGCCAGTTTCCACCAACATAGTTCTATTCCAATGACCAACAAGGTGAGGATCGCGATGTTAGTAATTATAATAGGATAAGAGTAATAATAGCCGCCACTTACGAGTGCTAAGCAATTATTGGGCATATACAGGACTTTACATATATTGTTTCCTTTAACATGATACCGGATTTAGAAGGCCTTCCTGATGTATCGGGTAATCACTACAGGCTCCCAAGCTATAGTGGTAAATTTCTCCCTAGAAATGACAGACTTTGAAAGGGCTGTCTCCAGATCATTTTCAATGATATTCTTTCTGGTTCAGTTTTAAGCTTGTCTTCTCCAAAATCTTCACATGATGGAATAAATATGCATGGATGGCAGAGGTCGTATTTATCAAGATTCAATGGCAGAAAAGCCAGTGTGGTCAGAGAATGCGTTATTCTGGTTAATCAAATATTCTGGTTATATAGATTTCTCATAACCATATGCAGCTAAGCAGTTGCCAGATAAATTTAATTCAATGAGATGTATTTAATGCTCTGCCTCTCTGGAATATAATTGCATTTTGATGAGTCATAAACCTCTTTCGGATATTTTACTGCCTTCAGGTCATCTTTACAGTCATCAATTCTCATTGGATTGGATCACTACTTTCTAATCAATAGGATGCTAAACGAATGAACTTTTATTACATTACTTGCCACAGGGGAAAAGGGGCTGCATTTGTCTATAAAAATATTCGCCATCTATTTTAAACTGATGTAAGGCCGATAGCTCCGGTGGGGGTGGTGCAGGTTGGGGGGTGGAGGGATCGAGCAAAAACGAAAAAGAACTCATGGACTATAATGGACACGGACAACAGTGTGGTGATTGCCGGGCGGGGGGGTGGAGGGGGAAGAGAGTATAAGGGGGCTAAATGGTCATGGACAAAATACCATAAAAAATAAACTATTCAATAAAAGTGATGTGAGGTGATAGGAAAAAAAGACCTGTGTAATACACGCCCTCCTTGGGTGTTGCCCGCCGGCCCCTGCCAGGTTTTCTGAGTGCTTTCGTCCCAGAATTGCTGCCTCCACAGCTGACCAAAGCACGAACTGGTTTCTGAACTCACCTGCCTTCTGCGACAAGATTTTCATCCTTTCCCAGATAGTGCTGTGGTCTTTATTTCAGGGTTAGGATTTTCACTGGGAAATGCGCTGTGTATGACCTCTGCAGTAATACCAGCTATTCGTGTCCACAAAGTGCTGCCCAATGGCCTGCCAAGCCCAGACAGTGGAGAAAGGGTTTTGCAGGCCGACTTCCCTAGTTAGAGGGCAAACTAAGTCCTTTACCAGCTGTGTGGCTGTGAGAAAATTACTCAACCTCTCTGAACCTCCTTTTCCTTATCTGTAAAATTGCGGTGTCAATGCCCCTGTCATGGGGGAAGGGAAGGGTCGTGAAGGTTCAGTGAGGTAATTAATATAAAATGCTTAGTACATGGTCTGGAATGAGAATTCACAAATGGCAGCATAATTGCTTATAATCCCATCATCAGCTCAGATTTCCCTGATCATTAGAAATACAGAACCTCAGATCCTGCTGTGAAAGGCTGAAGACATCCCGGCAGTGCCTGCAAATTCCTGAGGTTTAGGCTCAAGTGGACAATAGGATCCTTTCGCCCCACAGCCCCCCTTTCTTCCGGGTCACAGGCTCTTGTATCTGCACGTGTGTGTTTGTTTCACTCTGTGCCCACCTGGCCATGAATCCCAGCTCAGGTATTACATTATTTAGATGCTGGCAAAGGAGAGGAGTTCTTGTGTTTCATTACTAATAGTCGAGGACCTTGACCCCAACTTTACCTTCTTATTCAGGAGTCTTCATTTACATTTTCTGAAAGGGCAGATACAGAACACGAAATAAGAGGATTCAGCACACAGTGATATGGTTGAATAGTCTCTTCTCAGGCAGCTTTTCAATTCAAATGGGCTCATTAATGTTTTAAAGAAGTAAATGCTTTGATCATTTAAAACCAGTGATTTTCAACGGATGTGCCTTTGGCACACGGGCGTGTTTCAAGAATTTTTAATACATGCAGTACCTGACTATTTAGTTAGAGGCACTGACCTCTTTTCCCTGAGATTGCCGAATAAAAAATGATAACAGCCAACACAACGACAGCCATCTGGTGCGAATGAATCGGAATTATACCTTTTTTTTCACATAGGCAAAAAATGTAATATATTTTTTGGTGTGCTGCAGAATTTTAGTAATTAGTTTATGTGTGCCATGAGATGAAAAAGGTTGAAAATCGCTGGTTTAAACAAAGAGTCACCACTCACCCATCATTGACCCAGATCCTCTGCTCAAAAGCAAGAACAGGAAGATAGGGAAAGTAAAGATGTATGTTGTGTGACTTGAATTTTCTCTTTTTAACATTTTGTAATAGAAAATTTCAAATGCAAATAAAAGTGAGGAGAATAATGTAATGACCCCATGTACTCTCCCTGAGCTTGGCCCTGATCAGCTCATGCCCAGTCTCCTTT
>PVJD01014916.1:0-27151 GCA_004026545.1 Mormoops blainvillei
TATATGAACCAGAAAGAAATTTTGATCTTCCCGAAAAGATAAGAGAGTGTTGGAAATGGTAAAAATAATGATAAATATAAAATTCATTTTATGTTATTTTAATCACATAAAATAGAAAATAAGGATAATATCATGTTTGTATACAGCACAGGTAAAATAAAAAAATTAAGAAAAAAAGATCACAAGAGATGGGAAGGCAGAATTGACAGTGTACTATTAAATACATCATACACTATAAATGAAGTGATATAACATTATTTCAAAGTAGACAGTGATTAAATAAATATATGTCATAAACCTTAGGGTCGCCAATATTAATTAAAAGTTTAATGTAATCAATATTAAAAATAATAAATCAAAAGTTGAGATAAAATTGAATTATGTTATACTTCAAAAAGTAGTCATGAAAGAAAAGATAGAATAAAAAGAAAGTGATGAGCAAAATGAGGTTTTGAACTAACCATATACAGTTACATTAAATGTTAATGGTCTATGTATACCAGGGAAATATAGACATTGTCAGACTGAATAAAGTGACATCCAACAATATATACTCTAGAAGAAATCCATTTTAAATATAAAGCCATGATTAGGGTAAAAGTGAACGAATGGGAAAACATGTGCTGTGAAAACTCTAATACAGGAAAACTGCAATAGTTACATTAATAACAGGAAACATTGATTTCAGAAAAAAATATCACCGTGGATAAAGAAAAATATTACACAAGAATCAAGTAAGTCAATTAATTAAGAAACAACAGTCCAAAATATTTATATACACATAATCAAAACTTAAAAGTAAATGAAACAGTGATAAAACTAAAAGGTAAAATAGTTAAAATTATATTGGAAGACTTAAGATATTATCTTTTAGAAATCAGAAGGACAACAAGACAGAAAATCAGTGAGACTATGTAAGACATGCAAAACACTATCAATCATGTTGACCTAATTGACATTTATAGAATGAATCCTTCACCCAACAACAGCAGATTACATTCTTTTTTAAAAATTGTTACTCAGTTACAGCTGTCCCCATTTACCCCCCATTACCCTCCCCTGCTTGATCCAACCCCCACTCCCAAAGACGATCCCCTCCCCATTGTCCTTGTCCATAGGTCCTTTGTACATGTTCCTCTTCTTTCCACTGTTATTCCCCTCTCCCCACTCCTTTGGTCCCTACACTCATTGTAACATTATTTACAATAGCCAAGTGCTGGAAACAGCCGAAGTGTTTGTCAGTAAATGAGTGGATCAAAAAACTGTGGTACATTTACACAATGGAATACTGTGCAGTAGAAGGAAAGAAGGAGATCCTACCCTTCATAACAGCAAAGATTACACATTCTTTAGATGTAATTATAAATCTTTAATCAAAGTAGACCATATTCTGGTTCATAATATAAATCTTATCTAGAAATAATCATTATGTGAGGTGATAATATCAAACACTATGATGGTAATAACATAGGAGTATATAAGTATCATATCAACATGTTGTATATGTTAAATATACACGATGTTGTCAATAATATCTCAATAAAATATATCTTAAAAAGAAATAAAATTATTCATAGTAAGTTCTCTAACCATAAGGGAATTAAACTTGATATTAATAATAGTAAATCTTTGGAAATTACCCAAGTATTTAAAAGTTAAAATAAGATCTCTAAACAACCCATGCATGAGTCACAAAGGAAAGCACAAAATATTTTTAGTTCCACATAAATGAAAACACAACAAATCAAAATCTGTGAGATGCAAACTAAAGAAGTACTTAGAGAACAATTTGTGACATTGAATGCTTATATTAGACGAGAGGAAAGGTCTGAAATCAATTATCTAAGTTTCTACATTAAGAAACTAGAAACAGAAGAGCAAAATAATTTCAAAACAAGCAGAAAGGATGAAACGATAAAGATAACAATAGAAATCAGTGGAACTGAGGCTATGAAAAGAATAACTAAATTCAATGGCTCTTTGAAAAGATTAATATACTTCATAAACATTTACTCAGACTAACAAAGGATAAAAGAGAAAAAATTACACATTATGAACATCATAAGCAGAAGAGGGGCATTGCTATAGTCCCCACTGATATATAAAATATAAATTGAATATTATCCAGTTTTTATGTGCATTAATGATACAGTTTAGAACAAATAGACAAAATCGTTGAAAGAAACAAATTAGAAAAAACTGACATAAAAATAGAACATCTAAACAATTAGATATCAGTTAAAGAAATTATACATAAATTTTTTCAACCAAAAATCCTCTCAGTCCATATATCTTCTTTAAATTAAAATATGTTTTAGAGAAATTTAGGTTCACAATAAAATTGAGGGATCTCTCATATAACTCAAACCCACAGATGCATAGCCTCCTCCATTATCAACACCTCTTTCTAGAGTGTTGTATTTGTAACAAATGATGGACCTGCAATGACACATTATAGTTACCAGAAATTAATAGTCTACATTATGGTTTACTTTTGGTGTTGTACATTGTATGGGTTTGGACAAATTGTACAATTACATGTATCCATTGTTACGATATTATACAGATTATTTTTGCTACCCTACAATTTTTCCGTGTTCCACTAATTATCCTCTATCCCTATCCCTCACCTTTGGTGACTACTGACCTTTTTACTATCACCATAGTTCTACCTTTTACATAATAACATATAGCTGGAATCATTTAGTGTATGTGTAGTCTTTTCATATTGGCTTTTTTATTTAGTAATATGCACTTAAAGTACTTCCATGTCTTTTCATGGCTTGATAACGCATTTCTGTTTTAGCACTAAATAATGTTCCATTGTTATACCTGAAGGTGCCACATTTAATTTATCCATTTATCTACTGAAGGGTGTCTTGGTTTCTTCCAGGTTTGGCAATTATAAATAAGGCATCTACAAGCATCCTTGTGCAGGATTTTGTTTGGACATAAATTGTCAAATCCTTTGGGTAAAGAACACAATTGCTAGATTGTACAGTAAGACTGTGTTCACTTTTTTAAGAAATTGCCAAATTATCTTCCAATATGGCTGTACCATTTTTCATTCCCACCAGCAATGCATGAGAGTTTCTGTTGCTCAACATCTTGACCAGAATTTGGTACTGTCAGTGTTTTGCATTTGAATATTTGGATAGTTAAGTAATACTATCTTAATAGTGTTTTTAATGCTTTATTTATTTTTAGAGAGGGAGTAGGGAGGGAGAAATAAAAGGATAGAAATATCAACGTGAGAGATGAACATTGATCAGTTGCCTCTTTGTCCTGCAACCCACGGATGCCTGACCAGGAACTGAACCTGTGACCTATTGCTTTGTGGGAAGTTGCGCCCAACCTACTGAACCATACGGGTCAGGATGAGTACCTTAGTGTTTTAGTAAGCACATCTCTGATTACATATGACATTAAGCATGTATTCATACGCTTATTTTCCACCTATATATTTTATTTGGTAAGATGTCTGTTAAGGACTTAGGACTATTTTATAAGTTTATTTTCTTTGTTACTGTTGTGTTTTACGATTTATTTGTATATTTGAATAACAATACTTTATCAAGTGAGTCTTTGGAAATATATTGTGCCTTGTCTTCCCTTAACGTAAGAGAATCTATCATAAGTGGGTTTTTTTTTTAATTTTAATGAAGACATTTAATTTATCAGTTATTTCCTTCATGTGTTGTTTCTTTGATATTTTACGTCAAAAGGCATTGGGAATTGTTGGGGGGGGTAGGGTAGGTGGGAGTAATGGGGGAAAAGGTGGGACTACTGTAACTGAGCAACAATAAATTTTAAAAAGGCATTGCCACCCCCAAAAGTATTTTAGGTTCTGCTATGTTATCTTGCAGGAGTTTCATAGTTTTGTGTTTTACACTTAGACCTGAGCTCCATTTTGAGTTTGTGTGTTTGTTTGTTTGTTTGTTTATTAAGACTGCAAGGTTTTCTCCAGATTAATTTTTTGGATGCCATTATCCAGTGGTTCCAACATCATTTGTTGAAAAGACTGTCTTTGCTTTATAGTATTTCCTTTTCTCGTTGGTGAAAGATCAATTGACCATATTTATGGGGGGTCTATTTCTGAGCTATATATTCTGTTGTTTTTTTTCTCTCTCTCTCTTACTTAATCCCTGTATGCTATAACCCTCCAACTTTTTCCAGAGCTGTCAGCCTCTTTGGTACCTATGAGTCTGATTCACTTTTGCTTGTCAGTTCAGTTTGTTCATTATATTCCACTTATGAGTATAATCAATATGGTGTTTGTCTTTCATTTTATGGCTTATTTCACTTAGCATAATGTTCTCCAGGTCCATTCATACTCACAAAAAGAAAAAAGAAAAGAAAATTTTCTTCTTTTTCCCAGCTGAATAGTATTCCACTGTGTAAATGCCCCATAGTTGTTGTATCCACTTATCACTGATGGACACTTGAGCTGCTTCCATATCTTGGTGATTGTAAATAACTCTGCAGTGAACATAAGGGTACTTATGTTCTTTCAAATTAGTGTTTTGGGTTCCTTCAGATGTATTCCCAGAAGTGGGATTGCTGAGTCAAAAGGCAGATCCATTTTTAATTTTTTGAGTTATCTCCATACTGGTTTCCACAGTGGCTGCACCAACCTGCATTCTCACAAAGAGTACAAAAGTGTTCCACTTTTTCCACATCTTTGCCAGCACTTCTTGTTTGTGACTGGTTTATTTCACTTAGCATAATGTTCTCTAGGTCCATCCATGCTGTCTCAAAGTGTAGCATTTTCTGGGGTTTTTTTTACAGCCAAGTAGTATTCCATTGTGCATAAGTAGCATAGCTTTTTTATCCACACGTCTATGGATGGACACTAGGGCTGCTTCCAAATCTTGGCTATTGTAAATAATACTGAAATGAACATAAAGGGGCATATATTCCTTTGAATTAATGTTTCAGGATCCTTTGGAAAAATTCCCAGAAGTGGAATCTCTGGGTCATAAGACAGTTCCATTTTTAATTTCGGATGTAATTCTATCCTGCTTTCCACAGTGGCTGCATCAGCTTTCTTTCCACCTAACATTGAGCAAGAGTTCAACTTTCTTCACATCCTAGTCATTAGCCAACACTTGCTGTTTGTTCATTTATTGATGAAAGCCATTCTGACAGATATGAGGTGATATCTCGTTGTGGTTTTAATTTACATTCCTGTGACGATGAGTGATGTTGAACATATTTTTCATATGTCTATTGACCATCTAGATGTATGTCCTCTCTACAGAAATGTTTCTATTCAGGTCCTTTTCCCATTTTTAAATTGGATTATTTGTTTTCATTAGGGTATTTTTGGTGTTGAGTTTGACAAATAATTTTATAAATCTTGAATATTAACATTTATCAGATGTATCGTTGGTGAAAATGTTCTCCCACTCAGTGAATTGTCTTTTCATTTTGTTGATGGTTTCCTTTGCTGTGAAAATATTTTTAGTTTGATATAGCCTCATTTGTTTATTTTTTCTATTGTTTCCCTTGCTCAAGGAGATATACCAGAAAAAGTATTGCTATGTGAAATGTCCACAATTTTAATGCCTATGTTTACTTTTAGGATTTCTATGGTTTCAAGTCTAACATTTAAGTTTTTAATACATTTTGAGTTTATTCTTTTGTATGGTGTAAGGAGGTGGTCTAGTTTCATTTATTTCCCAAGCCTCTGTCTAATATTCCCAGGACTGTTTATTGAATAAACTATCTTTAACACATTGGATGTTTTTGCTTCCTTTGTCAAATATCAATTAAATATCAAGATGTGAGTTTATTTCTGGGTTCTCTATTCTGATTCATTGATCTACATGTCTGTTTTATACCAATGTCATGATGTTTTCATTATTATGTCTTTGTAATATAGTTTGATATTAAGTAGCACAATGTGTCCAAATTTCTTCTTCTTTCTCCCAATCTCTGTTAGTATTCAAGGTGTTTTGTCATTCCATATAAATTTTGGGGATATTTGTTCTAGTTCTGTAAAACACATCACAGGTATCTTCTTAGGAATTGGATTGAATCTGTACTTTGTTTAAGGAGCAGTGGACATTTAAAAGATGTTAATTCTTCTTATCTATGAACACAGTATATGTTTCCAGCCTTTTTGTATCTTCTTTAATTTTTTAAAGATTTTATTTATTTATTTGAGACATAGGGGAAGGGAGGGAGAAAGAGAGGGAGAGAAACATCAATGTGTGTTTCTGGCATGCCCCCTACTGGGGACCTGACTTGACCCAGGCATGTGCCCTGACTGGGAATCAAACCAGTGACCCTTTGGTTCACAGGGCAGTGCTCAATCCACTGAGCCACACCATCCAGGGCTGTATCTTCTTTAAATTCTTTTTTCAGTCTTATAATTTTCCAAGAAAAGGTCTTTTACACCCTTGGTTAGGTTTATTCACAGATATTTTATTATTTTGAAACAATTAAAAATGGGGTTGTTTTCTTAGTTTACATTTCTGATAGTTCATTATTGGCATAAAAAATGCAACCAATTTCTGGATATTAATTTTGTATCCTGCTACATTACTGAATTCATTTATCAGTTCCAGGAGATTTTTGGTGGAATCTTTAGGGTTTTGTATATACAGTATCATGCCATCTACAAATAAAGTATCATTTCTTACTTTCCAATTTGGATCTTTTTTATTTCTTCTTCTGTTGTGACTACTGTGGCTAGGACTTCCAGCACTATATTGAATAAGCAGTGAAATTGGACACCCTTGTTTTGTTCCCTTTTTAAGGGGAATGCTCCTTGTTTTGTCCATTGAATATGATGGTGGCTGTGGTTTTTGTCATAGGTGTCCTTTCTTACATTGAAGTATGTTCCCTATGTTTTCACTTTGCTGATATTTTTTAAAAAATTGTAAATGGGTGCTGGATTATGCCAAGTGCTTTTTCTGAATCTATTGATATGACCATGTGGTTTTTAACCTTCATTTGTGTCTGTTATATATTACATTTATTGATTTGTGGATTTTGTACCAACCTTGCATCCCCAAAATAAATCCCACTTGGTTATGGTGTACGATCTTTTTAATGTATTGCTGAATTCGATTTGCTAATATTTTGTTGAGAATTTTATCATCTATGCTTATCAGGGATATTGACTTATAATTCTCTTTCATTGCAGTGTTTTTATTTGGTTTTGTAATTAGGATAACCCTGACATTGTAAAATGAGTTTGGGAACCTTCCTTCCTCTTGACTTTTATGAAATAGTTTGTGAAGGAGAGGTGTTATTTCTCTGAATGTTTGTTAAAATTTATCTGTGCAGTCGTCCAGTTCAGGGCTTTGTTTATTGGGAGTTTTTTTTTTTATTGTTTCAATTGCACTAATTGTCTTCTGCCTACTTAGATTCTGTAATTATCCCTGATTTAGTTTTGGAAGATTGTATGTATCTAGGAATTTATTCATTTTGTCCATATTGGCTAATTTTTTGGCATATAGTTCTTTGCAATATTTTCTTACAATCATTTTTATTTCTTTGGTGTCATTTGTGACTTCTTTCATTTCTGATTTTAGTTATTTTGGCCCTTTCTCTTTTTGTCCTTGATGAATCTGGTTAAATGTTTGTCAATCTCCTTTGGCTTTTCAAAGAATGAGCTCTTGAATTCATCAATTTTTAGTGTTGTTTATTAGACTTTATTTTGTTCATTTCTGCTATGACTTTTATAAATTCCTTCTTTCTCTTCACTTGTGGGTTTGTTTTGTTTTCTTTTTAAAATTCATTTAAGTGTAAAATAGGTTGTTTATTTGAGCTTTCCTCCTATTTCTTGAGATAGGCCTGTAAGGCTATGTATTTCTCTATTAGGATTTCTTTCCCTGTGTCCCACAGATTTGGGGTTGTTGTGTTTTCATTTTCCTTTTTGTCAAGGTATCTTCTGTTTTCTTCTTTCATATCATTGTTCACCCATTCATTGTTTAGAAACATGATATTAAGCTTCCATGTCTTTGTGTGACTTTTAAGTTTTCATCTTGCAATTGATTTCTAGTTTCATAGCATTATATTCAGAGAAGTTGCTTGATATGATCTAAATCTTAAATATATTCGCACTCCTTTTGAGTCCTATCATGTGATCTATCTTAGAAAATGTTCCTTGTGCACTAGAAAAGTATATATACTCTGTTTTTGGGGGTGAAATGCTATGAAGATATCAATTAAATCCACCTGAGCTAGTGTTTTATTTAAGGCCACTCTCTCCTTGTTGATGTATTGTGTAGAATATCTATCCACTGATTTCAAGTGGTGTTAAAATCCCCTGTAATGAGTGTATTTCTGTCAATCTCTCCCTTTATGTCCATAAAGATTTACTTTACATTTTTATATGTTCTTATGTTGGGTGTGTAAATGTCCACTAATTAATATATTTTTGCTTGAGTGTTCACTTTATCATTGTGCAGTGCCCTTTTTTGTTTCCCCCATAGCTTTAGTTTTAAAGTCTATTTTGACAGATATAAATATTGCTACCCCATTTTTTTCCCTTTCTATTTGTATGAAATAACTATTTCCATCCCTTTACATTTGGTCTGAGCATATCTTTTGTCCTTAGGTGCATCTGTGGAAGACAGAATATATATGGTTCTTGTTTTCTTATCCATTCAACTACCCTATGTCTTATGATTGGAACATTTATCATATTTTGCCATGTATAATACACATATTTTTCCCAAATTTTTGAGGGAAAAATAAAGATGTGCAATATATATGGGTAGTATTAATTTTGCATCTATATAAATATTTATTTTATTTTTTTCATTATGCTTATGCTTTAAAAGTGTAACTCTAGAAAGCAATAATGATATCTGTATGCAAAATAATACCTGGAATAGAATAATTGGCTTTCTTTCTAAATATAAATAAATTAATTGAATTAAAAATTAAAATGAAGGATTTTTTTCCTGAAAGTTTGAGCTAAAAACCAGGGCGTGCATTACACACAGCAGTGCAATATACATGGCAAAATACCATAAGCAACTT
This sequence comes from Mormoops blainvillei, assembly GCA_004026545.1. Taxonomy (NCBI): domain Eukaryota; kingdom Metazoa; phylum Chordata; class Mammalia; order Chiroptera; family Mormoopidae; genus Mormoops; species Mormoops blainvillei. The sequence continues at coordinate 9,001 of PVJD01014916.1, forward strand.
ACATTTAAAGTGATTATTGATCCTGGCTGGTGTGGCTCAGTGGATTGAGTGCTGGCCTGAGAACCAAAGGGTCACCAGCTCAATTCCCAGCCATGACACATGCCTGGGTTATAGGCTGGGTCCCTACTGGGGGGTGCACAAGAGGCAACCACACATTGATGCTTCTCTCCCTCTCTTTCTCCTTCTCTTACCCTCTCTAAAAATAAATAAAATCTTTAAAAAATGTAGTGATTATTGGTAGGTATTATTTATTGCTATTTTACTTTTTAAATATGTTCCTCTGTTTTCTTTCTGTTCTTTTTTATTCTCCTTCTTCTTCTTCTCCTTATCTTCTTGTCCTTTTCCTCCTTCCTGAACCTTCTCTTTCTCTTTCTTCTCCTCCCCTCCCCTTCTCTTCCTCTTCTTCCTTCTTCCTTTTTTACTTCTCCTTCTTCTTCATCTCCTCCTCCTCCTCCCTCAAGCAAGCACTTTAGTATTTCTTGTAGTACTGGTTTGGTAGTCACAAAGTACTTTATCTTTTTTTTTCCTTGGAAGCATTTTATTTTTACTTCAATTTTAAATTATAGCTTTGGGGTAGTAAAGTAACCTTGGCTGTAAGTCCATGTTTTTCCTCTCTTTGAATATATCATGTCTTTTTTGTCCTGAAGTGTTTCTATTGAGAAATCAGCTGAGAGTCTTATGGTAACCCCCTTATAGGTAAACAACTGCCTTTCTTTTGCAGCTTTTAAGATTTCTCCCTTGTCTTTGACCTTCTTTGTTTTAATTATGATGTGTCTTGGTGTGAACCTTTTTGGGTCTGTCTTGGTTGGGACTCTTTGTGCTTCCTGACTTATGTGTCATTTTTCCTTCACCAGGTTATGGAAGTTTTTGCTCACTATTTTTTAAAATATGTTCTCAATCCCTTGATCTCTCTCTTTTCATTCTGGTAACTTTTTGATGTGAATGTTGTTATGCTTCATGCTGTCCCTAAAGTCCCTTAAGCCATCCTCTTTTTATTTTTTAAAAATTTTTGCTGTTATGATTAGGTGGTTTTTTTCTACCTTGTCTTTTGAATCACTAATTCAATTCTCTGCTTCATCGAACCTACTATTCTTTACTTCCAATGTATTGTTTATTTCAGATATGAGAGGAACACCCCAAAACATAATTTAGTTATTAAAAATGGTGCACTAATTCTTGCATGTTTAAATTTTAGTCTCCTTCAACATAATTTCCATTTGATGCAATACACCTATCGAGACATTTTTTCCACAGCTCAGAACAGTTTTGAACTTGATGATTTTGATGCCTTTTAGTGTTTCTGTTGGTTTTTGTTTCTCCTCTTGAACATCAGCAAAACTTTTGTCTTGGGAATTTTTTTCATCGAAAAAGGAAAAAAATAGTCATTCCAGGTGATATTCTGCAAAAAAGAGAGGGTGGATCTTGGGGTCATGCCATTTTTGGTCAAAAACTGCTGAACACTCAGCACAGTGCGGGGAGTTGCACTCATAAATCACCCATAATGTAATGCGGAAATATATTGAGTCTTCAAAAAAAAATTCACTGAAACAAAACACAACCTCTCACAACAATACCAGCTGGCACACTGATACAGATAGGTTCTTGGAACACTCACTTAGCAGGCAAGCCTGTACTATAAATGATTTACCCTCCAGAAGATAATTCCAATTTTTGAGAGTTGGGTCCCCCTTGCATTTCATTCTTCATTTTTGAGTCATTCTTTGTTATAGTTTCTATGTACATTTTTATGCAATGGATCATCCTTATAACCATTACTTTAAACTCTATGTGTGATAAATTGCTTGCCTCCATTCTGTTTAGCTCCTCTGGAGAATTCTATCATTCTTCCATTTGGAGCCTATTTTTTGTCTTCTCATTTTGGCTGGCTTTTGGTAAGGTGACCTCATGTAGTAGGTGTCCTATGGGACCCAGTGGCACCATCTCACTGATCATCTGAGCTCGGTGCTCTAAGAATGTCCTTTGTGCATGCCACCTGTGCCTTTCTGTTTTAATTGTTTCTTTATTGCTATCATCCTGTTTGTGCATGGCATCAACCCTCAGGGTAGCTGACTTTTAGTCTTAGTCCCCAACACAATGTGCAAGCTGCTGTGCAGGTGCTGATAATATGGAACAGAATTTGCCTCAGCAGAGTTTAGTGTCTGTTGAGATGTCCTTGTGGATACCCTGTTTGTGACACTTATTGTATACTGTTTTGTATTTGTCTGAAGCTGGCTACTAGCTGTGGTGTTTCTGAGCCTATTTAGAAAGACTCTGGTGCAGTCATATGTCAGACACTGCCTGCCACTGGCTCTTGGCAACCTTGTTTGGAGCTATCAGTGATCCAAAGCTTGTGGCTCTCTTTGTTAGGTTTGGGGGTATGTGGAAAGGATAAAGCTGCACACTAAGGCTGACTTTTATTAACACAAGACCCAGAGAAGTTCAACAAAAGTCTCAAAGCACCCAGAAATCTGCCTATGCTTACTAACTGTCTATTAGGTTTGGCAACGGAAAGAGCCTCTAGCTATACTCCTTAGCAATGCCGAAGGTCCACAAGTGGGAGCAAGAAGAATTCTTGTGAATGGGTTTATTGTTTTACCCCAAGCTGGTGCCACATGGAAGGGAGTGCTGTGCCCAAGAATGATGCCATCTGCCCTGTGGTAAAGTGATTCAGCATAGATATCCTGGTGGTTGACTCTTCATCTCTATCCCCAGGCCTACTAAACCTAAACTATCCTTATGTACTTCTAGTCTAATCTGTCCTCCCTCTGCCACAGCCCAGGGTAAGTGGCAGTCTCGATGTGGTTTCTTCTGTAAGCCCTTGGTCATAAGGACTCTCTCCACATAGCCTTCAGATTTTTATTCAGGATGATTTTTTCATAACTAGGTTGTAATTCATTAGATCCTGAGGGGAGGTTAGTGTAGCTTCCACCAAATCCACTGACATCTTTGATTTTCTCTCTATTCTGTTTTATTAATCTGTCTATTCTTTGCCAATTAATCTGTTTTATTAATCTGTCTATTCTTTACCTGATTACTTTATATTGAATCTATTTATTTATTTACTTATGTATGTATAGTTAATATAAAATATATTAGTTTTAGATAGAGTTTCAAGATTTAGATCTGGACAGCTACATTCAGAAAAAATGAAACTAAGCAAACTTACACCATACACAAAAGTAAACTCAAGATGGACAAAAACCTTAAATATAAGTCATGACACCATAAAAGTCCCAGAGGAGAACATAGGCAGGAAAATCCCAGATATTCCACACAGCAATATTTTTACTGATAAGTCTCCTAGAGCAAGGGACATAAGTAAAGAATAAACAAATGGGACTTCATCAAATTAAAAACCTTCTGCATGGCTAAAGAAAACACCAACAAAATAAAAAGGAAACCAACCATGTGGGAAAATATATTTGCAAATTATACTTCAGACAAGAGTTTGATTTTCAAAATATATGAAGATCTCACACAACTTGACTCCACTCCAGGAGATAAACAACCCAATTAAAAATGGGCAAATTACCTGAACAGACACTTCTCCAAGGAGAACATACACAGGGCCCAGAGACATATTAAAGGATGCTCAGCACCACTAGCCATCACAGAGATGCAATTTAAAACCACAATAAGATACCAATTCAACCTGGTCAGAATACCCATCATAACCAAATCAACAATCAGCAAGTTCTGGTGAGGTTGTGGATAAAATGGAACCCTAGTACACTGTTTGGTGGCAATGCAGACTAGTGCAGCCACTGTGGAGGACAGTATGACATTTCCTCAGAAAACTAAAAGTATAACTGTCTTTTGACCCAATGATATCACTGCTGTGATTATATCCTAAGAATTCTGAAACACCAATTCAAAAAAACCTATATACCCAATGTTCATAGCAACACAATTTACAGTAACCAAGTGTTGGAAGCAACGTAAATGCCCAACAGTAAATGAGTGGATAAAAAAACAGCAGTACATTGACACAATGGAATACTACAGAGCAGAAAGAATGAAGGAGCTCTTACCCTTCATGACAGTGTGGATGGATCTGGAGAGCATTACACTAAGTGAAATAAGGTAAGCAGTGAAAGTCAAATACCATATGATTTTGCCTATAACTGGAATCCAATGAGCAAAACAAGCAACAAGCATAATATAACCAGAAACATTGAAATGAAGAAAAAAATGACAGAAACCAGAAAAGAGTGGGGAGGGGATAGCAGGGGTTAAAGGGGGATGGGTCATCAAGAAACATGTATAAAGGACACATGGAAAAAACCAAAAAGGGGTAGTATCGAGGGTAGGAGTTGGGGATCTGTGAGGTGGCAGGAAGTGCTGGGGGAGAAATGTAGAGAACCAATCTTGAACGACAACAAAATTTAACAAATAATAAAACAAACAAAGATTTATACAATTATAATGTGATCACCACATTGTCGAGTAGTCATCTATAACCATGCAGTTATCACAATATTATTGATTATATTCCCCTTCACCTTTTTCACTCATTTTACCAACCATCTACCCTCTGGCAACTATTAGTTTGATTTCTGCTTCCGTGAGCTTGTATTTGTTTTCTTTGACCATTTATTTTGTTTTTATAGATAACTCATATAAGTAAAATAATATGGCATTTTTGTTTCTCTCTCTGATGTGTTTCACTTAGCATAGTACCATCTAGATCTGCCTATGTTGTCATAAATGGCAATGCTTTTTTTTTTAATTTCTGAGTACTATTCTAATTTATATTTACGCATCCCATTTTCTCTATTCATTCACCTTTCCTTGGGCACCTAGGTTGATTTTATGTCTTGTCTGTTGTAAATAATGCTGCAATGAACTTGGGAGAGCATATGTGCTTTTGTATTTAGTAGTTGAAATTTTTGCTATAAATAGTAGTGGAATTTCTGGGGTATGGCATTTCTATTTTTATCTTTCTGAAGAGTGTCAATACTGTTTTCCATAGTGACTGCACCAATCTGTATTCCCACCAAAATGTGCCAGGGTTCCCTTTCCTTCACATCCTCACCAAAATGTTTTTGTTCACTTTTGACTTTTTTTGTTGTTGTTTTATCAAGTGCTTGTTCATTTAAAAAAAAATTACATGACATTTATTGGTATGGCATTGAGGTTTTCAATGTACATTTCTATGATACTAGATCTATATATTGCCCTGTGTGGCCACCACCTTATATTAGGTCCCTCTCCAAACTCCATTCCTCTCACCCTCTCCCCTATTGCATCCACCATAAATGGTGATGGGAAAATTATAAAACCATATGCAAAAGAGTTAAACTAGATTATACTTTGTCCCATATAAAAATTTTAATACAAAGTAGATCGAAAACTTAAATGTTAGATCTGAAAAAATAAATTACGTAGAAGAAAACATAGTTACTTGACTTATGGACTTTGGTCATAAAAAATTTTTGTGAATGACCCCAAAGGCAAGAGAAGTAAAGGCAAAAGAAATTAATGAGACTATACTAAATTATAAAGCTTATGTGCAGCCAAAGAAACTGACCACAAAACAAATAAGGAACCATCTGAATGGGAGATCATATTTGCAAACAACAGTACTGACATAGGTTTAATATCCAAAACATATAAAGAATTCATAAAACTTAACACCAAGCAAACAAACAATCCAATTGAAAAAATGGGCAGAGGAACTGAACAGACACCTCTCTCAGGAATACATACAAATAGTGAACAGATATATGAAAAGGTGTTCAACCTCATTAGTTATTATAATGGCTATTATCAACAAGGCAGGTAATAACAAGGGTTGGAGAGGCTGTGGAGAAAAGGGAACTATCCATCACTGCTGATTGGGATGTAGACTGGTACAGCCACTATGGAAAACAGTTTGGCAGTTCCTCAAAAAATTGTAGACTTTTTGTTAAAACCATTCTAACAAGTGTGAGGTGATATTGCATTGTGATTTTGATTTACATATCCCTGATGAACACTGATGTCGGCCATCTTTTCCTATGTCTATTGAAGTCTGGAAGTGTCAGCCATCCAACTTTTTTCTTCTTTAATATTGTGTTGGCTATTAGGGGTCTTTTGTCTTTCCAGAAAAAATTTAGAATCATTTTGATTACCACAAAATAACTTGTTGAGATTTTTATTGGAATTGCAATATCCATAGATCAAATTGTGAAGTGCTATCCTGACAGTATTTAATCTTCTTACTATGAACATGAACTATCTCTTAAAGTGTTTATGTAATTTTTATATTATTCATCAGGGTTCCGTTATTTTCCTCATGTAGATCTTGCACATATTTTGTTAAATTTACAGCTAAATATCTCATTTGGTGTAGTGGTAATGTAAATAGTCTCACATATTTTTTAAAATTTTAAATGAAGTGGGTTTTATCTATGGTTTTAAAGTTTGCATACTTAATATGATTAAAATTGTATTAGTATATAATATTAATTTATATTATTGATTTATTGTATTTCAGTTGTAATTTTCTTTTCAAAATTGGATAATTTACATGTACGATGAACGATCCCTCAAGATTTTGTTTTGGAGTAAGTGTCCATAGAGTTTATCTCCACTCATTTTTCTTCATGTTGTTTTTGTGCCTTTGTAATTAAAATTAAAAAAGAATATTTCCTCTTCTCCACCCAAGCCTCTTTTTATTAGGGGGGAAATATAAAGTTTTGGAAAGGAAGAATACAAAAACTGGTACAATTCAGAAATACAAACAATGAGAAGTAAAGTACCTCTTCTCATACTTAATGAGGTTTTCACATGATATGTTTTTCTACATTGAAGACATTGTTTGAGAGGAAGAGGATATAAATTTGGTATACAGACCAATTCAGAAAAAAACAAAGAACTGAAATACAATTTTTTTATTTTCTTTTTTTTATTGTTGTTCAGTTACAGTTGCCCCCATTTTCCTCCTGTTCCTCTTCAATGCCTCATCCAACTATCACTCCCAAAGACAATCCCCTCCCCATTGTCTTTGTCCATGGGTCCTTATACATGTTCCCCTTCTTTCCCCCTTTACCCTCTTACTGTTCCCCTGGTCACTGTTAATTTATTCTTTATTTCCATGTCTCTGGTTATTGCTCATTTGTTTGTTTTGTTCATTAGGTTCCACTTATAGGTGAGATCATATGGTATTTGTATTTTGAGGCTTGCTTTATTTCACTTAGCATAATACTATTCAGTTCTGTCCATGTTGTTGCAAAAGATAGGAGTTCTTTCTTTCTGCTATGTAGTATTCCTTTGTATAAATATACCACAGTTCTTTGATACACTCATTTACTGATGGGCACTTAGGTGGTTTCCAACACTTGGCTATTGTACATTGTGCTGCAATGAATATTGTGGTACAGAGGTTCTTTTGAATTGGTGTTTCAACTTTCTTAGGGTATAATTCCAGCAGTGGGGCCACTGGATCAAAAGGCAGTTTCACTGTTAGTATTTTTTTTAGAAAATTCCATACTGTTTTCCATAGTGGATGTACCAGTCTGCATTCCCACCAACAGTGTACTAGAATTCCCTTTTCTCCACAATCTCACCAGCACTTGTTGTTTGTTCATTTAGTTTTGATGGCCATCATGACTGGTGTGAAGTGGTATCTCATTGTGGTTTTAATTGGCATTTCTCTGATGGCTAATGATGCTGAGCATCCTTTCATATGTCTCTGGGTCCTGTGTATGTCCTCCTTGGAGAAGGGTCTGTTCAGGTCCTTTGCCCATTTTTTAACTGAGTGGTTTTCTTCCTGGAGTGGAGTCGTGTGAGTTCTTTATAAGTTTTGGACATCAAATCCTTGTCCAAGGTATGGTTGGAAACTATATTTTCCCATGCAGTTGGTTCCCTTTTTATTTTGCTGATGTTTTCTTTAGCTGTGCAGAAGCTTTTTGATTTGATGTAGTCATATTTGCTTATTCTTTCCTTTATATTCCTTGCCCTTGGTGATGTATCAGTGAAAGTAATGATGTGTGGGATATCTGAAATTGTCCTGCCTATGTTCTCTAGGACTTTTATGGTGTCACAATTCATTTTATTTCTAATTGACAGTGAATTGGAGCCAAGTGTTCTCTGACCCAGTTTCATTTTTCATTTTTGGATGTTTTCATGGGCATAAGACCTATAAACACCAGCCTGTCATGATTAGAAGCTTGTGAACTAGATAACATGCAGTTTTCTATTAACTCTCAGACACTGAGATTCACCCAGTAACAGAATGCCTTACAAAGTACTTCCTAACTGATCTGGTAACTTGATCTTGCACCCTTAGCAGATTTAGAATGACAACTTCCTTTATAGAAGAGAGGATGTTTTATATTAAGCACAATTGCATGCAAATTTTAGCATCTGGAAAACCTAGAAGGTTAAAACAATAACAGCAAAACAACAACAACTTCAACTTCATTGTTTCAGGAAGAAGTACATTATGAAATCAAATGACCCCAGGAAGAAGTACATTATGAAATCAAATGACCCCAGGAAGAAGCAGTTTCCTTTTTTCTCTTCTGAGTAGATACTTTCAGAACAGCCAAATCTAAAAAATAAGAGTTAAGTCAGGAATTAGCATTTCAAAATTAGATAATCTCCCTAGGTTATCCAGTTAGATATAGTCCTTAATTTATAGGTATAAAGAAAAACAATTGTCCAAAATAAATACATTGAGCATCCACAATGTACCAAAGAATGTACTCCACACCAATGGCACAAGGATGCAAGGGCAATATGACATTTCCCTTGCTTAAAAGTACTTAGGTACTAATGATGTAAAGAAAAGTGGTTCATGAAATAAATAACAAAATAAAAATATTTTTAAATACCTCTTGGTTTATGCAGATGAGAAAGACTTTTCACCAAGTTTAGAAGAAACATATTTTCTTGTGCATCTGGATTGCCAGAAGTTTTATGGAAGAAGCACTCTGGAGAGATGTCGTAGTAAAGCAAGGCCCTCGGGGTTTCCACTCTATTTTGGTTTTCTTAACAAAACATTCTAAAACCTGAAAATAAATTTGTAACACCTCCATCTGGAGGCCACACATTTCTTACTTGTCCATCTTAATCTTGGAATATTTATTTTAAGAACTGAGAACAATTTAGGACTACTTTCCAATTTTCATTTCAGCCTAAAAGAAGAATGGTTCTCTTTCAGACCACCAATAAAAAATGCACATTTAATCTACCAGTATGTTTATCCTTGTATACTTTTATCACGTTCATGGCATGTAACACAACATTTTCTGAGTGAGAAGGAAAATTCATTATTGAATTGCTTGTAATTAACATCACTGTTCAATAGTGAGTACTATAACAGCAATGACTGAGGTTACTCTTCTAGATGTGGGACTCACTAATAAGTTCATAAGTCAAATGATACATGTCATAAGTTCAAAGCCATGAGTGATGAGCCTTATCAGAGCTAAATGATATGCCTGGTTCTCACTTTGTTATTAATAACTATTCCGGGATTGAAATATTCTCTCCAAGTTTTGATTCATTCTTTAGTCTCAATAACTGTATAATCTACACTATAAAAGCTACTTGGATATTTGGCAATGTGTTTTTAGGGTAGAAAAATAAAGGAAAGCATTATACATTTGTGCTGCTGAAAGATTTTCCAGCAGCGCTAGACTGTGGGCTATCACCAAGCCCTGAGACAAAATCTCGTGTGGTCATTTTAGTGCTTCTGTAACTTAAAAAGGGTATGGACTTAAACTGAAATTTCAAAACGATTAGTCCATGTTTGCCCCTAAAGTAATTGCTCCAACTATTCTAAGAGGACAACTGAGAACCCAAAATCCCTAAATGACTTACCCCGTACATTGTGGAAAGCTCAGCAAAGAAAGCTTCAGCAGGGCAACCAGCGGTATTTAATTTCTTCATTCAAGTTGCCTACCATCTGCTGGCTCAGAGAGATATGCCGTTCTGGATGAAACAGCACATAATGAGCTCCCATGAATATAGCCTGAGTAGTTCTAAATAAGACCTGGTTTTAATTCCATAAGGGAAGCATCAAAGGTACTATAATCTTTAGCAATCCATGAATAAAGTCAAAGAATGGCTTTTTGAGCCTCCTTATAGTATGTAAAATGTGTTGGAGACTTGATTAGACTAATCTTGTTACCTAAGCTCCAATCAAATCTTGGATTATAATCACTACCTGAAATAGCTGTCAAAAGACCTTTGCCTGAGTTGATTCTATATGTACCCTTGTGGCAACTGATCTTGATGGAAATCAAGAACTCAAATAAAGTGAATTTTTCCGCTGGTTTTAGAAGCACTGCAAGTGATACATGTATTTCTCTCTCTCTTTTTTGAAACCTATGAGAGTTAATTCCAGAGATTAAATAATGGTGGATGTCAGTATTGGAAGATACCTAAGAAATCAAATAACTACAGGTACTCATTTTACATGAGGAAACTGAAGCACAGAAATGAAGAGTGATTTTTCCAGTTACACAGCTAAGTGGTGACAGTCCAAGAAAGAGAAGCTTGATCTGCTGACTGTCAGTTTAGTGATGTTTCTAATATATTCAAGAGAAAAAAAGATATTTCAAACTGGAGGTGTAATCACAGCTACCCAAATATTATTGTTCATGGTATGGCTCAATATTTGTTTGAGCAACTTAACCAAAGTTCATGTTGTTAATAATACCTCAAATTTGATTAGAGTTTTACAGTACACAAAAGATTGTCAAAGGTATTATTTTATTTGGTTTCCTCAGCTAGTCTTGAAGAAAAAAGAGAATATATTTTTCATCTGAAAGAAAAGGAACTAAATTTCAGAGAGGATGTGAATTATTCCAAATTAATTATTCTTCTATCATTTTGTTCTCCTGAATCTAAACTCAATGCTCTTTCACCTTGCACCAGATAGTAAAGAAGCCCATTAAATATATGACCAAATTTTGTTTTATCCAACCAGCATAATTTTAGTCCATTTTATGCAAGTTTCTCTTAAGTCTACTCACCACCACATTTACAATTAATAATGTTGATAACTAAATGTTACTGAATCCTTCGCTTTGTATCAACCATTGCCCCAATTTTTTCAAGTTAATTTACTTAGAAAATATCTACTAAACCAACCTGATATAGTAACACTATTATTACAGTTACTTTACAGATGAACAAATTAAGGTACAGAGAAGTTAAGCAACTTCTTCAAAGTCACCAAACTAATAACGATAAAGCCAAGATTTGGACCTGGACACTCTGGATTCCAGAACACCCATTCAGCCATATTGTGAATATTGTCACTCTGGATAGATAAAGGGGATAGTGTTGTTATCTTTGCACACTCCAACTGTCACTCCATAATATTTGTGAGTTCAATAATACAAAAAAAAATAAACACTTCAGTGTTATGCAACCATCTTCTATAGCATGGGGCTCTAAGAGATCAGGCAATTGAGAAAAGAGTGGTTTTATTATGTAGGAAACATTGAGACTTGATGGCCTATGATGATTCTAAACAAGCCATTAGAGTTATTTTATCAACAATGTTATTTTATAAATTACTCTCAAACAGTTTGCTTTAAAAAAATTAAAGGAAACATTGTGTTTTTTCAAAACTAGTGTTTAACCAAATGTTGTGTTCAAATAGCCAATGACCTGATAGTTAATAATAGCATCAAAATAAATGTAAATAATATAGGTTTCAGGAGAATGCATTTTAAATGTAATAGCTTCATATACTAATGACTCAATTGCCATGACGAAATGTTTTGTTGTCAATGTAGCTAAACATCATGTAATAGCTATCAAATGGTGATTTCCACAAAAACAATACCAATGATTATAAAGGAACTGATAAAGAAAAAGCTTAAGTAAATGGGAATTTTACTTTTCTGAAGGTGTTATAGTAGAAGCAAGATGTTCCTTAATCATCCTTCTGGTACCGCACAGTATGTTTCCATGACCCACATAAGTAATGAAGGTCAACATCATTGTTTTTTTTTTTTTTATTGTTTCAAATCCCCTATTATGAAAACTAAAATTTTAAATAATAGATTGACATGCATGGCTGGGTGGCTTAGTTGGTTGGAGTGCCATCCCATACACAAAAAGGTTGTAAGTTCAATTCCTAGTAAGGGCACATGCCTAGACTGTGGGTTTGATTCTGTTTTGGGGAGTATACAGGAGGTAAATAATCAATGTTTACCTCACATTGATGTTTCTCCTCTCTCTATGTCTCTCACTCTCACTCTCTCTCTAAAAAAGATATAAAAAGTATGCCTGGGTGAGAATTACAAAATAATAAACAGTATTTTTTTAATTTAAAAGAAAAACATAATGGTCAGTTAATATTTGATAAAGAGGGCAGGGATATAAAATGGAGTAAAAATAGCTTGTTCAATAAATGTTGTTGGAAGATCTGGACAAGTAGATGCAAAAAAATGAAACTAGACCACCAACTTACACCATACACCAAAATAAACTCAAGGTGGATAAAATATTTAAGTATAAGTCATGACACCATAAAAGTCTTAGAGGAAATATAGGCAGGAAATTTTCAGATATCCAATGCAGCAATTTTTTCACTAATTCATTCCCTAAGGCAAGGGATATAAAGGAAAGAATAAACGAATGGAACTACATCAAACTAAAAAGCTTCTGCACAGCTAAAAAAAGAAAAAAAATCAATAAAATGGAAAGGAAACCAACTGTATGCAAAAACATATTTGCTGGTGATATCTCAGACAAGGGCTTGATCTCCAAAATATATAAAGAACTTACACAACTCCACCCCAGAAAGATAAATAATCCAATTAAAAAACAGGCAAAGGAACTGAAAGCACACTTCTCTAAGGAGGACATAAAGAGGGCCCATAGACACATGAAAAAGGTGTTAACATCACTAGCCATTAGAGAGATGCAAATTAAAACCACAATGAGATAGCACTTCACACCAGTTATTATGGCCATCATAAATAAATTAATAAACTGCTGGTGAGTTTGTGGAGAAAAGGGATCCCTAGTGCATTGTTGGGATTGCAGACTGGTGCAGCCACCAACTGAAAACATATGGAATTTCCTCAGAAAACTAAAGATGGGACTACCTTTCAATCCAGTGATCCCAGTACTTGGACTATACCCTAAGAATCCTGAAACATCAATTCAAAAGAACCTATTACCCCAATGCTCATAGCAGCATTGTTTACAATAACCAAGTACAAGAAACGACCTAAGTGCCCATCAGTAAATTAGTGGATAAAAAAACCATGGCATATTTACACAATGGAATATTACACGGCAGAAAGAAAGAAGGAGCCCCCCCCCCCTTCACAACAGCATGAATGGAACTGGAGACCATTAGGTTAAGTGAAATAAGCCAGGTGGTGAAAGACACATACCATATTATCTCACCTATAATGGAACCTTATAGATGGAACAAACAAGTGAGGGAAATAGAACCAGAGACTTGGAAATAAATAACAAACAGACAGTGACCAGAGGGAAGTAGGGAAGTGGAGAAAGGGTTAAGGAAAAGGAAGGGTCAAGCAAAGAACTCGAATATAGGACTCATAGGTATGTTCATTGGGTGGGGTAGTTGACTGTGGGAGTGCGGGAACAGCATATGGGTGAGCAATGGGGAAAATGGCAAGACGACTGTAACTGAATAACGATAAACAAACAAACAAGCAAACACACATGACATAGTGTTAGCTGTTGCTGTGTATGATGCATCTTTCTGTACTTTTCATTCCTCTTCCAGCTCCCTCCCTCCCTTCATTCTTTCTCTTCTTTCCTCCTTCCTTTCTAACCTTTGTTCAACAAATACTTTTTTAGTGTTAGAGATACAATAATGAGCAAAACACAGGCAACATCTCCCTTCCCATTTAGCTTAGAATCAAATAAGAAATACTGTTATTTTTCAATCACACTGATGAACATGTAATTATAAATGGGAGCGAATGTTCTGGAGGAATGCAACAAGGTTTCTGATCTGGAAGAGAGTCATTGGAACTGTCAGGGAAGGTTTCATCTGTGGGTGCAATTTTTTTTAGTTTATTTGAGGAATAAGTAACTGTTAACTGAGTGAAAAGGGGAAATCACATTGCAGGGCAAGGATAAAGACTTCTCCAAACCTTAACAGCAGGGTGAGCCATGATGTGTTTGAAGAAATGGAAAAATGCTGGTGTGGTTGGAATATAGAAAGTACATCTGGATGGAGGTGAAACTCTTCTCACCTCATTCAAGTACATAGCCTTTCCCAGCACAATAAGCTCTAGAAAGTTGCTCATTCACTGTAGGTTGAGATAACAAATTGTGGAAAAAAGAAATGTCTGGTAGGCTTTCTCCAGAATCTACTACCGGATGGAGTGTTGCGCATCTGTCTGTAGGATGGTGAAAGGGAAAATTTACAGAGTAGGACTACTAAGTGCTAATGCAGTCTACATGTACCTCACAGATTTCCCTATGACTAAGGAAACATCTCCATGCTCAAAGGCTGAATCATGAGATTTTCTTGTCAGGCTGCTGGAAACAGTTGCCATTCCAAGCCTTGCATGAGTCTGGGCACCTTTATATTTACTTTTTTTGGGAGGGACCTGGTGGTCTTCTCACTTACATGCACTGATCAATACTCTGTTGAATACTTAAAGGAGACCATCCACAGATCTCAATTTCTCTCTCTCTGTGGCTCGCTCCTCCCCTGTACTCTGCCCTGCGAGGTCTAACCACTTTGATCTCTCCGGACACAGCTCAGACCTCAAGGCTCCACCTAGATTCCTCCTCCCTGCTCTGCAGCCTGGAAATCATCAAGGTACTAAATGCAGGAATCATAGAGCTCACATTTTTTCTTGTCCTTTAAGGATCATCATCCTTCATTGCCTGACATACAGTGCCTTGAAAATACTTGTCTTAACAGAGAGCAGATGGACAGTTGCCATATGGGAAGAGAGTTGAGAAGCAGGGAGAAAAGGGTGAAGGAATTAAGAAGTACAACCGATGGTTACAAAATAATCACGTGGGTGAGAAGTACAACATAAGGGATATGGTCAATATTGTGATAATCATGTATGGTGCAAGGTGGGTACTGGAAATACTAGGGGGGTCATTGTCTAAAGTATATAATTGTCTGGATATGATGCTGTACATTTTACTAACAGATGCATGTATATAAAAACTATGGGACATTTATACAATGGAATACTACTCAGCCTTTAAAAAGAAGAAAATGTTCCCCTTTGTGACAGTATGGATGGACCCGGAGAAGATTATACTAAGTGAAATAAGGCGTTGAGAGAAATACAAATACCATTTTATTTCACTCAAATGTGGGATCTAACAAACTGAACTAACAAGTAAAATGGAGACAGACTCATAGATGGAGAGCCGGATGATAGCTAGTGGTGTGTAGGAGAGGTGAGGGGGTTGAGAGATTGAGTAAAAAGTTAAAAGGACTCAGGATATTGACAATAGTGTGGTGACGGCTAAGCAGAGAGGAGTAAAAGGGAACTAAACAGTAATGAACATATACAATAAAGATTAAATTTAAAAAGTAACTAATACAAAATAGTGTTGAATAAAAGAAAACTATGATTGGAAATTAAATATTTTAAAAATAGTTCTTTAATTTTTGTTGTCCATTTTTTGATTGTTTAAGATGGGAAAGTAAATATGATCTTTGTTATTCCAAATTTGCCAGAATTAGAAGTCACATGGTTTCTTTAGCAGGTAAGTCATGTCATCATACAAAAATTCTGATAAGCAATTAAATGGTATTTCGTTGAGAAAAGCTTTTATCTTATTTAAAAATTATATTGTATTCTTTATGTTATTATAGTTGCCTGAATTTCTTCCTTCTCCCTGGACCCAGCTCACCCAGATCCTCTGACAATCCCCACACCATTATTCATGTCCATGGATCATGCATATATGTTCTTTGGCTACTCTATCCTCTATGCTGTTTTTTATACCCCCATGACTATTCTGTAACTACCAATTTGTAGTCTTAATCCCTTCACCTTTTTTACCCAATTCCCATGACCCCTCTTCCATCTAGCAAGCATCAAAATGTTCTCTATATCTATGATTCTGTTCCTGTTCTGCTTATTTGTTTATTTTGTTTTTTAAAATTCAATGTTTCTAGATATGTGTTTATTTCTAATTTCTAATTTATTGTTCATATTTTTATCTTCTTTTTAAAGAAGAACCTTTAATATTTCATATAATACTGGTTTGGTGGTGATGAACTCTTTTAGCTGCTTCTTGTTTGGGAAGATCTTTACCTATTCTTCAATACTAAATGATAGCTTTTATGGGTACAGTAGCCTTTGTTGTAGGTCCTTCCTTTTTTCCTACATTGAAGAGTTCATACCAATGCCTTAAGCCTGCACAGTTTATTTTGAGAAGTCAGTTGACAGTCTTATGGGAGCTCCCTTGTACATAACTAACTGCTTTTCTCTTGCTGTTTTTAAGATTCTCACTTTGTCTTTAAACTTTGGCATTTTAATTATGCTGTGTCTTGGCGTGGGCCTCTTTAGGTTCATCTTGTTTGGGACTCTCTGCACTTCCTGAACTTGTATGTATATTACCTTCAGAAAGTTAAGGAAGTTCTCTCTCATCATTTTTTCACATAGGTTTCTAATTTCTTGCTCTCTGTCTACTTCTTCTGGCATCCCCTGGATGAGAACTTTGGTATGCTTGAAGTTATCTCAGAGGCTCCTTACATTATCTTCATTTTTTTAAATTGTTTTCTCTTCTTGCTGTCCTGATCGGTTGTTTTTGTTTCCTTATATTCCAAATTGATAATTTGATTCTTGTCTTCATCCATTCTACTGCTAATTCCCTGAAAATTGTTCTTGATTTTAATTAGTGTATACTTCACTTCTAAGAAGATCTGTTTTTTCAGGATGTAAAAAAAGATATTTGGTATATTTTATTGATTATGCTATTACAGTTGTTCCATTTTTATCCCCTCCACCTGCACTCCACCCCATCATCCCCCTGCCCCTTAATTCATGTCTATGGGCTGTGCATATCAGTTCTTTGGCTTTTCAATTTCTTATACTATTCTTAGCCTACCCCTGTCTATTTTGTCTTGTATTGTTTTGTTTTGTCAACAATTTCCTGCCACCACTTTCCCCAGCCCCACCCATCCCTACATTCCACCCTTAATCCTTCCCCCATTATCTCTTTCTCTCCTCCCTAAGAGGATTGTTTTTTGCTGTTGAGATCCTCACTAAGATGCTTGAACATCCTTATAGCCAGTGTTTTGAACTCTGCATCTGGTAGATCACTTGTCTCAATTTTGTTTAATTCTTTTTCTGGAGTTCTGTTCTTTCATCTGGGTTATATTTCTTTGTATTTGACAGCTTCCCTGTGACTGCTTCTATATATTAGGTAGAGCTGATACATCTCCAAGGCTTGGTAGAGTGGTCTAATGTAGTAGGTGTTTTTTAGGGTCCAGTGGCACAGACACCCCTATTATGCAGACTGGGTACTCAAGGTGAACCCACTATGTCAGCTATGTACACCCTACTGTTGTAGTTGATATCTGATTGCTGTTGGTACATCCAAGGTCAGCCACTACCTATGCTCTGTCCAGGGTCACACAGCATAAACTACAAAGTGATCTGCAGATGACTGCTACTTGTGCTGGGCTGGAGGTGCATGGGAGAGGAAAATCTGTGAGCTAAGGTCAGCTGCTGCCAGTGTTGGGCCTGGAGCAAATAAATTAACAAGAGTTGTGAAGCTTACTGAAGCCAGATGCTACTTGTTTGAGAGAATTTAGGAAAAACTGAAGCATCAACAAGACAAGTCATTTGTAAGGAAAAGCCACTGGGAACTGTTGAGTGGCCAGAAAGTTGGGTGGGGAAGGCCTCAGGGAATCATCAGGGTGGGGCAAACAAAGATAGCCAGGTTGATTGGGTCTCAGATATGTCCCGTGACTGCCAGCTCTGTGGCTTTGTTGCGGGATGGCTCAGAAAATGAAAAATGACCTCTGTTAGCAGTTCCATCTGGGAAAAAGCTGCTCTCCCGCACTTGTTCTGATGAGAGTTCCTTCCCATATGTCTCTGATGCCTTTTCATCTGCTGTCCTCACAATGGAACTCAGAGGTAGTGAGTCCAAGTAAGTCTGCATGCAGGTCCTTTAAGAGGAACTGCCTGGGATTCCAGCAGCTTCTTTCTTCCACAGTCTCAATCCC
>PVJD01014917.1:0-27114 GCA_004026545.1 Mormoops blainvillei
GGTAGGAGTCTTGGGAGGCGTGGTATAGATTTGGCGCGAAAAGGGTTTACAGAGGTGAAAGAGAAGCATTTACATTATAAGTCAGGGCAATTAGCATTTCATCTTTGGTATCAGTCTTGACTTCCTCTACAGTATCAGGTTTGATTCTCTCTACATATCCTCCATCGATTTCCAGGATAATTTAAAACAAAACCCAAATTTTGTATTCGGTGTTTTGTTCTGAACTAGGTCTCCATTTCATGTCTTCTCTCCTGCCACTCACTCTGTGGCCTTGAGCCCACCGCTTCCTTTGTTGTCTGTGCCCATCCCCTGATCTTATCAGGTTGGAGACTTCTTTATCCTGTGGTTTCCCCTTCAATGATCTCACCTCAATGAGCCTTGATTATCCACTTAACATAAATTAGGCTCACACCCTGACTCTTTTATGATGCCCTATTGTATTTTTGTTCATATAAGTTAATCATTACTCCAATATATACTTTTTTAATGATAACTGGCTGTTTTATTTTTTCATTTTTGTTGTATTTTTTCCATTACCATTTATCCCCCCATACTCTCTTCCACCCACCGCTTTCTCCTGCCCCCAGGCAATCACTGCACTGTTGTCAGTGTCCATTAGTTCTTTCTCTTTTTTGCTCAATCCATTCACGCCCCATCCCCCAACACCCCCGCCAACCCCGCAACTGTCAGCCTGCTCTCTATAAGTCCTTCTCTATTTTGCTTGTTAGTTCAATTTGTTCACTAGATTCCACATATGAGTGAAATCATACGGTAGTTGTATTTCTCTGAGAACATCATTATTTACATTTTTTATTATATTTTTCTCTTTCAGAGGGGAACCTGAAAGAACAAGGACCTTATTAATCTTACCAAGGCTGTATTCCTAACCTATAGAACATTTCTTAATACATAATAGGCATTCAGTAACTACTTGTTGAGTAAAAGAAAACTATTTTGAGACTTAAGACAAGAAATGGAGTGCCTAAATTAAGGCAATAAACATTGCCTTAGGTGACAAAGAGGAAGAGACAGAATTAATGAGATAAAGTGCAGATTGGCACTGTGGAAGTATGAGAGAAATTTCTTGGATAATAGCTAAAATCTTGTATTTAAAATGTTACTTCCTTCCATCCACATTTGTGTACCTTTTCGCTTTTTGTACTGTCATGTCACTTTTCTTAAAGTGACAGGAGATGTGGGTCTCCTAAAACCTAGGTTACTGTTTATTCCATTGCTGCTTTCACCCTATGCAGACTTTAGTGATGCTTAGAAAACCGTTTTATGTTGACTGTACATTTAGTGGTGCAGTCAAATGTAGAGGATAATGCAAGAGCAGAAACACATTACTTGGCTATAAACTTTTTAAAAAGTACATTCTTTTTCCATTAACACTTTTACATTATTGTTGATTTTTATAGACTGCTTCTCATAGCATTGGTATTTGAATTATTGTTTATAATCATTATTCTTTCATCACTGGAAAATCATTTCATAGACATGTAGACATTATATATATATATATTGGATCGATAACATCACAGATTATGGTCTGGAAAAAAATTAAAATAGAAGAAACTTTGGCAAATCTGAATTAATTTAAGAGAGGAAAGAAAGAGGAGGAATAAAGAAAAAGGAGATGGAAGGGGCTGGGGAGAAAGAGAAGAATGTGGATAGAATGAAGAAAATAACATTAAGATAGATATAAAAGACATGGAAAATATCTTCTATTAACTTGGATAGAATGTTGTGACATACCACAAATCTTTGGGTGATAAAATCTTCACTAATATGGCAGGACTCTGATCTTTGTATGGTTTGTCTGATGTTTAGACACACTATTATTATTATTTTTTTTTTTTTTTTAACCAGGGTTTCCAGATTACTTACTACTTACTGTTCAAGAGATTTGATCAATCAATTCTGAAAAAGACTATGGAAGAGATCAAGAAAATTTCAGACTTGGGACAAGGCTGTAAAGTTGTACTTGTCCCTGTTCCAGATGGAAGCAAAGTACCTTTTCTTTACTTTTCTAATTGAAAGGATGCATTTTCAAGATCAATAGATTCTTGGCAATTGTCTGATGCTATGTTGATCTGTTCTGGTAAAAAGACAATGCTGGACACTGTAGCTATGATTGGGCGACCACTTGGATGAGCTTTCAATGGTCGATCCACTGCGATCCAACTTACATTTGTGGAAGCCATAATGATCAATTACACAACGATAGGATGGGACCACTAGCTTTACATCCTTAAGTCACTGGGGGTTGTTCGTAATTGCTATTTCACAAGGGGTATGCATTGTTTCTTATTTTCTTTTTCTTTAAACTATTTTATTATTTTATTTTAGTTTATTTTTTATCTTTGTTCAAGTAAAGTTGTCTCCATATTCCCCCCACCACTTTCCCCCACCCCACCCACCCCCATATTCTACCCTCAATCCTTCCACCCTTTGGCTTTACCCATGTATCCTTTATACGTGTCCCTTGATGACCCTTCCTTTATTTGCCCCCATTATCCCTCTTCCCCCATCTCCTCTGGTTACTGTCAGCTTGTTCTTTATTTCAGTATCTCTGGATATACTTTGCTTGCTTGTTGGTGTTGTTAATTAGGTGCCACTTATAGGTGAGATCATATGCTTCTGATTTTCTTAGTTCATCTAAGAAAAGGTGATGAGATAGCAATTCAAGGGCTTCTGCTTGACCTTATTATGACACCTCTTACTCCATGAGTCTTAGAGTTCTACCAGCATTTAAGAATATATGCCCTGATTATACATGCAGGAATTGAGAAAATAGCCACAGGGTGACCCACTGGACTCATTGTAAAAATGAAATGGTCCAGTATTTCATTTAGCATCTAGTGATCGTAGTCCTCCTCTCTGGCATGGGAATTATTGTGGTGCTCTGCCTCACCTAGAGCAGGGTCAGCGCACAGGCTATGTCAATAGATCAAAAGTTCTTTTCCCAATATAGTTACTCTTTAAATGGCCATAGATTCTTATGGGAAGGACTGCTGAAATAGATACTATATATTCTTTCTGTGGAGTTGTAAGTTACTTCTTCAAGGGAACCTTTTAATCTTATTCAGAAGACACTTTTAATTCATTGTTATTGAGCCTGAGAACTGATTCACATCTGTAAGCTGGGCCAGGGCTTTTATCAGCATTCTGCTCACCTGCATTTCATTATACAAAATCAAGCAGTAGTCTCATTGGGTGCCCAATGATCTCATTTCATAATCTAATACTCCTCACAACAGATTTCTACATGTTGGCATCCCTGTTGCCATTTAGGCCCTGTTGCTTATTATGGTAATTATTTCCTCCTTGCCTCTGATGTTTAATTACTGACAACTGGCCCCTGCTACTCTGGAATCCCTATCATCTCCAAATAATGTTAGAGGATACAGTTCCATAGTAACATCTCCTATTATCAAGCCTAATTTATAAATGGCAGCCACCAGCGAGATTTGATTAATGCCATTTTCCCCCTTCATTATTGTATTTGTTATCACTGTGACCATCTGAATTCAATCTTTTTGGAATGTCTGGGAAACAGAGAACACATCTCTGATTTTCCCCAACTATGGTGGTAGGAGGCTTGGCTATTACTATTTCCACTAATTTCTATTTGGTTTTGTTTGAGTGTCAGACAGTGGTGTGCTGATAAATATTTAACAATTAGCTCTCTGAACAGAATCCTAATTTGTAGCATCTGCCAATTTCTGTGGTGGAAGTGCTCTACCATAGCCAATTTCTGGTTCCAACATTATGTCACCAAACATGGGGGTGGAAAGAGATATACTGTATGTAGCACACTATGGTATGGCATCTCCACCCTCAAGGCACAAATAAGACATAAAATCCTCAAAAGCATAGATAATCATAAAGCATGAGGTGAGGAGGAAGTGATCAGTTTTGAGCATGATTTACCCAGGTTTTTAATATAATTTATTTCATTGCAAGTTTATGCAAGTGTACTTTCAATAATGGTTGTGTTTAAGAACCAGGTTCTGAAATTCCTGAAAATTTAACAACCAGCACTTACCCATAGTCACACATGATGCCTGCACACCACTGCTTCTGCAGATGACAACATCCCAGCACCTTGGTCCTGACTTGCACAAAAACTAGGCAGCTCCTTTAGTTAGAGAAAGAAAGGAGTCAGAGATTTGTAGGTAGCTGCGGGGAGAAGCCAGAACAGTGCCTGGGAGTAGTAAGTGCCAAGGGTCTGTGGGTCATTGAAAACATCTGCTGTGTTACTTGTCCTTAAGAATTCATGAAAATGTGTATACACAGGACTTAAAGCTTTTGTTTTATATAGAACTGAGAGAGAGTTCTCATTCATTGTACACCAGTAATGTGTTAAATGACCTTAACCTTTGCTATACCTATGCATAGACTGACACATTCACCATCTAAAAGGCAAACAATATTCCCAGGGTCTCAGAGCAGTAACTAGATGAACAAAGCTTTTGTATGACCCTGAAGCCTGAACTATGTATTGCAGCTATGTATTATAAATAAACAAAAATATGTATTTATGTATTTGCATTGTGTTGTATCACATAAGTAGAATAAATGTTAAATCTATTTTTTAAAAATCTTGAGTAACCACAAAATAACTTGTGGATAAGAAATATGTGTCTTGCTTAGATTTCATGAAGGGAAATCTTTGTATCAGACAATTAGCCCAGTTGGTGGCTGACAATACATTAAAAATGAATTGGGGCAGAAAAGGGTCTTCCTTTCCATCTCAGCTTTTTGACCACCTAACCAGTTAAAGACAATATTTTCCAAGGGGAAATGGTCTTCATGAAATACCTACTATAGGTGTGAGGAGCACGTGTTTTGGCAAGGAACTCTCTGGAGGGAAAGTTAAAATTAAACACAATGCACTTATTCAAACAACATTTCTCTAAGTAGTTTCCAAGCTTGGGAATAAAGAATTCCTGAGCCTTCCTCTTTGTAAGTCACTCTCACCTCAGAAAAATGCCTGATTAAGTTAAAAGAAAAAACGATGAAGAGAAACATCTTGTGATTATTTGTCTGCTTCTGAAGTTGAACAACTCACCCTGAGTTCTTCATAATTATCTCTATTTCTCTTTTTCAAAGTTAATAAAAGTTACTGTTGACACCAGCTTTGCTTTGAAGTGACTAGAAATATAGAAAGGCAATGATGCCAAAGCAAAAGGTAATATAGGAAATTGAGCCAGAATTTTATAGTTTAGGCAAGGTTTGGCACATGTTTTCTATGAGGTGCCAGATGGTAAATATTTTCTGTTTTGCAGGCCATAAGGTCTCTTGGCATAGCCCAGAAGCAGCCGTAGACAATAGTAAGTGACTGAGCATGGATGTGTTGCAAAAAAAGAGGCTGAATGTGCCTTCTGGACATAGTTTGCAGACACCTGGTCTAGGCTAATGAATCGTATTATCAAGTCCTGATAATTTTGAATTTTAAAAATTAAACAGTGATGCTAACAATGGGTTCATAGTTTTATTTTTTTTCCTTTTATTAAGTATTGATATAGTGCTCAGTGGGTGTCAGACATTGCTCTGGGCACTCTTGATGGTGTGGTGACTCATAAATAGCCTTCTCTCAAAGAGCTGTTATGTGAGTGAAAGTGCTTTAAGCAAATAACTAAAGCTAAAGCTATAATATTATGTCGGGTATTGCTTATTTAAAAGAAAGCCAGGTAGGTAGGCAGGGTTAAATAGGATTTCTTTATTTGGTTCTTTATTTTTTTTCATCGTTGTTCTTTTTCAGTTGTCCCAGTTTTCCCCAATTGCCCTCCCCTGCCTCACCCCCACCCCGCTGTCCATGTCCATGGGTCATCCACACCTGCTCATTGATTAGACCCTCCCCCCTTCATTCCAGCTCCCATCCCCCTCACCCTTCCCCTCTGGTTGCTGTCAGTTTGTTCCTTGTTTCCATGCTTCTGACTCTATTTTGCTTGTTTGTTTGTTTTGTTCATTAGGTTCCTCTTGTAGGTGAGATCATGTGGTGTTTGTCTTTCACTGCCTGGCAGGTCCTGGCTGGTGTGGCTCAGTGGATCAAATCAGTTTTAAATTAGAGAATTGGTCTGGAAAACACAACTAATGAGGTGATATTTGAATAGAGATCTGAAACAAGCGAGGCGGAATGCCAAATAACTGGTTGTAAGAATAGTCTTCTAGAAAGAGGAAAGCCTTGGGACCAAGGCCTGGAGAGTGGAGATTGCTGTTTCCATGGTGTAATAAAAAGTCCACGATGTTTAGAGCAGATAAAATAAGGAAGAAAAGAGAAAGAAAGGATGTCTAAAAGGAAGGCAAGGCCTGGATCTTATGGGCTCTGTAGTCCCTGAGGAGATTGGATTTTATCTTGAGTGTGTCAGGAAACTCTGTAACAATGTTGAGCAAGAAAGTGAAATCATTTGAGTTATATTTTAAAAGATTGTTATGTATGCCACACAGAGAAGGAGAGCAGGAGTGACTATGAGGAGGCCTGCAACCTTCTGGGTGAGAGAGAACAGAGGCTTGGATTTCTGTCCTATCAGTCAGGTGGAGAGAAATGGTCAGGTTATGGATATATTTTCAGAGTAGAACCAGCAGGGTGTGCTATGCCTAGATACTGGCATGCACATAACCATATTAATGTTCTCCTGGGAACCAAGGGTCTGCTGTGACCCTGTCTAATGTGATAGAATTTACTTAACCAGGACCTTGACTTTCTTCCAGTACCTCTCATGACACAAGGCTGTATATCCAAAGTAATAAATAAGGTGTGATAAAAGCGCTGACTAGAAGAAAGAGATAGTGACGTTTTCTACTGAGTGCCTGTCACAGGGAAGGAGAATAGAGTTGTTGCAGCCTAGACCAGCACGAGGCATGGCTGCCAAGGCAGCTTATCTTGTCATGTGCTGGAGACTCCCGGTCACCCCATGAGAAGAGAAGAGTTGCTCACAGTGGAATTTGAGGGGTCTTCTCCTGACCTCACTGCTCCAGATTGCCTAAGGAGTCTAGTGAGAAAGGCAGAGCCACAGCCATTTAGGCCTCTGTTAGGGAGAGGGCCTGCTGACCGTCGCGTTGGGTCAGTCCCCCACATCTGCACGGACGTAGCTGCTCGCACTGACGTATCACCTCAAGGGATACCTGCCCCGATGCAGGGCCCTGCCAAGATTTGCAAGATTGCAGAATCCCAGAATTTATGAGCTAGGCATTGTCTTAAAGGTTATCTTGCCTAATAGTCTAAATTTTTAAGGCAGCCAAGGGAGGTAATTGCCTATCAACATAAATTGGATAGTGGCAGAGCTGAGGCTGAATTTGCAAAGATTTTTTTTTTTTTCCTGGCAGGAGCTAGGGATGAAGAGCCATTGCCACTGTTTTCCTTCTATAACAGAAGAGGATATAATTTTTCTGCAGTCTGTTCTTTCTAATGATGAATAGAGCAAGCTTTATTTCTCAGGTTGAAACAAATAAATGAAAATATAATCAGGCTTTTCTCTCTATCTTGTAACTGTTCTTTAAGCAGGAAGCTTTAGATAGGACTTACCATGAATTTCAAAGGAGTAGTTTCAATGGTCAAGAGCAGATCAGAAAGTTCAAAATCCCATCTTCATGGAAGAACTCCAAGTCCCCAGCAAATTCTGCCCATTAACAAATTGCTGTATACATTTATCACTTTCTGTGAAGGACGGAAAGCAGATGGCAATGTGTACATTTTAGAGATCACTGTTGTAATACTTTAGCCAGTCAAATTTCTTGCTGTCAACACAAGAAATGAAAGAAATGATTATATCAGCATTGTTTCTCCAGTTTATTCTCTATATTTCCACATTAGCATCCAGCTCAAGACACCCAATTACCAATAGAAACTGCTGAGGAGGATATGTTTTGAGAACTCAATGTGTAAATATAGTTTCTTAGAGTGTTCCTTCCTTTGGCAGTCAGTTCACTATAACAGTCACGTCATAAAATTAGCCTTTCAAGTATCATTTTTTCCTTTTAATTTTTAGGTTATATTTGTAGACATCCAGAAGTTTCTTTTATCTTGCTTTTGTATGCTTGAAAAAATTTCGACTTAAAATTTGTGCTTCCAGCTACCTAACACTGTGTTGGCTTTGACTGAGTAATATTCCCCAATTTAAAAATATGCTTTATTATCCTGTGTTACCTCTTTTGGGTTCACTTATATATATATAATACATGATATACAATGAAGTATATATAATTTATATTGATGAATTATATATCATATAATGAAGTATTATATAATCATAAAATTATATTATATATTATGTATAATGTAAGTTCTATATAAGTATAAAATATTGTTTGGAAAGAAAAGATATATTCTTTTATTCCTTTGAAATCTTCAAATGCAATTGAAAGGGAGCAGAAGTACAGATCATTTTTTGTCCAAGCCAAGTTTTCTAATACCCTTTTAAACCTAAGTTTATAATTCAAATGGCCTCTTCTCATCAAATAGTTGAGTAATAATGTTTCCACATGGACCCATTTGCTCCCTGAATTACAGGAAGATTGGTCCTTCCATTCTGTTCTTGCTTCTCACTGATACCAATACAACCGCAGCAACCACTGTATAGCTTGCCACTTATGACTTTGACATGATCTAAAAACAAGGGCCAAGATTATTCTCCCACCTCTCTTCTTGCCCATGATCTCCATAAGAGGGGCTTGGGCCAGAATAACAGTGGCTGAAGTGGTTATAAATAATCAGATTCTTAATATAGTTTGCAGGTAGAATAAACTGGATATTTTGATAGGTTGGATGTAGACTGAAAGACAAAGACAGCAGTCAAGAGTAACCCCACATTTTTTTTGACATGAGCAGTTGATATGGTGGAGTTCTCAATACTGATATAAAAAACAGTGTGAGATGCATATATCTAGGGTAGAGGTTAAAATGTCCGGTTTTTGGACTTGTCTAGGATGTCAAGGTGGCAGTTTGTTTTATAAACCTGGAGTTTAGGGAAGGGGTTCCAGTTGGATATATACATGGGAGTCTACAGATAGTATTTAAACCCAATAGAATGGATAAGATTGCCAAGGGAGAGAGTACAAGGGAGAGAGAAGGAAAACAAAGGGCAGTGGCACCTGGGGCATTCCATCCCTTGAAAGTTGAGGAGACAGGAAGGAATCAGAAAAGCAGAAGAATGAAGAGTGGCTAGTGAGGGAGGCAGCAGGGAGGAGTTTTCTGTTCTCCAAACCCTAGCAAGTAAGTGCTTCAGAGAAGATGGAATGGATCGAGTGTCAAATCCTACAGAGAGGCTGTGTAAACAAGAACTGAGGAATAAATGCTGTATTTTGCAACATGAAGATAAAGAGCAGTTTTGGTGGATGTTGGTATCTAAGTTTAATTGTAGTCTACTTAAGGCACAAAGAGAGTAGTAGAATAAGATAAAATAAAGGTAGGTAACTATTAGGGAAGTTTAATTAGAAAAGGAACAATAAAACAGCAAAAACAGGACTGGTTGGCAGGAAATGCAGAGTTAAGAAAGGATATATATATATAATGTGTATGAAATATATAAGAACAAATAAGAAATGCTGTTTAGAGAACAGGTGAAGTTATGCCCTTGGAAAGGGTACAGGCAGCTGCTTGGTGGCAAGGCAGAGAAGAAAGACTCTGTGGACACAGGTGCAGAGAGGCAGAGAGATGCTGTGGTGAGGGGTTTATAAATGGCTGAGGTCTGGCTATTTTAAACAATTAGACACAGGAAGATCTTCGCTTAAAAAACATTGTATTCTTTAGGTCAAATACAGTCTACTGAAACATTTTTCCTTTTTTAGAACTTTATAGCCTGAAAACTTTTTAAAATGGTCTCGTTTCTCAGCCCTTGGCTGTGGAAATTATATTAAAATATATTACGAATAGAGTTCTTATTCTGTAATCCTCATTCATTAGGAGATTATGTGGGCTTAATTTATAATGCAGTCATATCATGTACAAATCATGCACTTCTGTAATTTTGCTTCTAGTTTTTGTTTTAATTTGTAATTTATTCCACCATTTGCCTTTGCTATTATAAATTAAGAAATTCAAATTTCTTCTGCATTTGGAATAATACAATGTGTTTGAATTCATTTTTACATGAATTTCCATATATTCCACTTATCTTTTTCAAAAACTATAAGTCATATATTTGACTGATCTAACCTTTTGGCTGTTCTATAATTGAGTATAAATGGTTCAGGCATTAATGCTTAATATTTTTGCATATTTTGTTCTGTTGCTTGATTTTTTTAAGTGCTTGACAAATTTAGGGACATGAGTAATTATAAGTTAATACTGAGAACCTACTTCATGGTAAGAACAATTCTTATTGCCACATTTTTAAAACTTGTAACAATATTTTGATGTAGGTCTTAACTCACATGTTTAAGGAGTAAATGTTACACTGGAGAATGTGTCATGATGAAGACAGAGGGGAAGGAACTGTTTGTCTTTCACTATGATAATAGCTTAAATTTTGTTTAGGACCCACTATAACTAACATCCATTTACTTTGAATGCAGAGAAGAAATTGGTTTCAAGATTCTTTTTTTAAAAAACTGCAAGGTTTACTGTATCATTAACAACTTTACATAAAGAAACTGAAAATGCTCTGTGTAGAGTAGCATGGATTCTGCATAGAAAGTAGTAAAAGCTATTCAAAGTGCTAATTATTTTTACTGAGAAT
Organism: Mormoops blainvillei; assembly: GCA_004026545.1. NCBI lineage: Eukaryota > Metazoa > Chordata > Mammalia > Chiroptera > Mormoopidae > Mormoops > Mormoops blainvillei. The sequence continues at coordinate 10,683 of PVJD01014917.1, forward strand.
ATTAAATTTTTGTCAGCCTTTTATTTCTCTAAATTTTAAATATTTTTATTTCTGAACTTTGCTTTTAGCTATTCCTATTGGCAGAAACATGTTGTAACTTAAGTTTGATTTCCTTTCTCTTCTTTCAATATGAACAAATAAAGATATTAGACATGAAATACTATTTTGGAAAATATGAATTCTAGAATTTGGAAGAAATGTGGAGATCTGTTGTTTCTTTCTTTTGTATTTCAGATGTTTGTATCCACTAGATTTCTTTTTTTTCATTTAATTTTTTTTTTTCTTTTAGGTTTTTTTTTTTGCATTAGGTTATTTAATGACCTTTAAATAACACAATTTAGTACCAAATATTTAAACACCCATTAAAATTGCTAATTGGTGAAATTAACATCATTTATTAGCTATACAAAACTCATTGAATTTTCTTATGAAAAAGGCAGTAGAATTCCCAAAGGCTAAGGGACACACCACTAATTAAAGGTCATGTTTACTAATCTACCACCATAATTCCAGTGTCAGTACCTCCCAAGTGACTGGAAGGAGGAAGGGAAGAGGTAAGGAAGTTGGAAAAATAAGGATAGTTCTTAACTTGTGGCCCCGAGTATGCTTGGAGGCAACACAGGGTCAAGCAAAGGCTGAGTCTGGAGAGGAAGATACAAACTTTGGTTCCAATGATGAAGGAGGCAAGGCCCTCAAGGAGAATGGGGTCAGAATTTCCTGGAGGCAGTGCTGCAGTGGGCCTCATGAACTAGGGGGCTACTTCTTGGCATCCGAGTCCTTTTCAATTTCTCCAAGTTTTTTAGCCAGGTTTGGTATGTCATAATTCTGGCCAAATACATTCCAACCAGGTGGCCCAAAGTAAATCCAAGCAGGAAATGGAACATGATGTCAGCAAAGAAGGCTTGAACAGTAGTGGCAGCTCGGTGGGCCATTCTCATTCCACTAGATTTCATTATATCACACCCTACAGAATCCACATTTAATTGTACCTTTAATTATAAACCTACTCCTCTTCATTTTGCCATTTTCAGAAACAAAGGAAACAAGTGTTATTATGAGCTCTTCATTTGTTTTATTAAACTATGCTCAAAGACTGAGTTTCCTTGATCTAATGCATTTAGTATATTGTGAAAAGCCCATTAATTTTTTATAAACTAAGTGATGTCCTTAATTTTACCAATTTGGATGAGAGGATGAGAATATAATAGGGGACCCAACAAACCCAGAATTATCTTCTGGATGGTGAACCCTTTGTTGTACATGCTTCCCTACTAGGTGAGTGTTCTAGAAACCCATGCATCTCAGAGTACCAGCTGGTGTTGTGAGAGGCTGCTTTCAGCTTCAGTGAGTTTTTTTGAAAATTCTTTCAACCATTTTGCCCATTTCTTGATGGGTAATTTATGAGTGCATCTGCCCACACCTCACCCAGTGTTCAACAGTTTTTGATCCAAAACAGCATGACCCCTGTGCCCCATCTTCCCTATTTACTTAATCTTGCCCTGGGGGACTTTTGTTTGTTTGTTTCCCCAGATGGAAAAAAAAAGTCCTCCAAGGGAACAGTTTTGCCAGTGTAGAAGAGGTGAGACAAAAAATGTCATAAACACTAAAAGGCATGAAAATGGACAAGTTCTAAAACTGTTTTGAGCAGTGGGTAAAAAAGTCGAGCCCCTGCCCTTTTCCTGAGTTCAGCTCTTTGACTAGGTATGACCAGAACTCATCTACTTTCTGCCAGACACTGATGATGGTACCCTGTGTGAATCATGGCCCATTTATTTCCAATGGCCTTTCTGCCAAGTTCTGCCCATCTTTGAGCTAGAACTGCCAGCTACTATGGGTAACAAAAGACTTTGCATATTTATTGTATTATTTTGCTTTGCTGGTGCTTTTCCTTCCATCAATTTCAACTGAGTGTAAAGATTTCATATGCTGCATACCAGGGAATAGGCTTGTTTTCTTGGTTATTCCAATGACCTGGATGAGCCACAACCTGTGATATGTCATGCATCATTTTAAAACAAAACATAGCAACTCTGTCATATAAGAATACACCATACAACCCAATAACATTAGAAAGGGGATTGGGGAGATCCAACAATGTTAGATATAACCCCAGTAGATGAGACTTAGGAGCAGGTTTTAGTGACATAAATAATTTTTCTGGATCCCAGGCTAAGTACAATATAACAGGAATTTTGCTTACATACATACTATATTTTTAAGCAAAGATTATTTGATGTAAACAAGACACATGTTTATTCTTAGATACTATCTCAAATATTCAAAATCTCTTACAGCCTCTGCTTTGGAGATTCCACAATTGCCAATGTACATTAGAATATTTCTTCCCTAAAAACATCATGGACACTTATTAAAAAAGACATTCGGTGGGGAAAAAAAATCTTTCTTCCCAGAACTTAATTCAAAAGTGGAAAATGCCTCGATAACCAACAACCTTATAGACCCTGAAATAAGCTTCCCTTTGCTGTTTACTGATTACTGTTTTTCAAATAACCAGAAATTTCATAGGTATTAATTGATCACCATTTCCTTTGCAACTCTTTCACTATATGTTTCTATCATATATTTCATGTATTCTGTCCCCTTTCACATCCTTCTATTCTGTATGTCCTTTTTTTTTTTTTTTTTGTTTCATTAACACCAAGTTTCAGACCTTGCCAGTAGAATGAATAAAACATATTAAGGAACCCCATAAGCTAGCTCAAGATTTTATTTCTGATATTCGCCCAGGTTGAATTAATTAGCATGCTTGTTGTGAATAATTTATAAACCAAGAATGAATAGGATCATTAATTGGTATGAGTTTCTGTAGGTTTGTAAATCATTATTCATGACTGATAGTTAAATCAGGAAAGGGCTTTATACCTTACTGGTGCATTATCACATAATTTTTCAGCAGCAGTTGAGGAAGAGTACTTGAATGAATGACATTGTGATACAGCAGCCAATAATCATAAAACTTGATACAAATGCATAGAAAGAAATGTATTTCATTGTTGGAGAGTTATACCGTTATCTCTACTTTGTAGTTTAGGACACAGCAAGACACAGAATGATGGAGGAAATTTGGGGCATAACCTCTTGACTAACGAGTGACCTTCTAATTTTTATTTGATCTTCTCCCACTGCCCCAAATAGGAAACTTTCCTGGGAAACTGGGTAAGGTGAACAGAAAGGTGAAGATTGGAAAGCTGCCTATGTCTGGATTATCTATCACTCTTATGTAATTGTAACCCCTTTGATTAAAGGGTCTTGCTGCTAAGTAAATTGGAATAGATTATCTTTATCCTAATAAATTATCTTCAAGTGGTTTATCAGGGTAGATGGAACTAAATCCAATATAAAAATTGAATAATAGTATGGCAGGCTAAACAAGGGCCTCCCAAACAATGTCCACACATCATTCTTGGAATCTGAGAGTAGGTTACAAAGGGACATTCCAGATGTAATTAAGGTTACTGGCCCTCAAATACAGGAATTATCCTGCATTATCTGGGTGGACCTAATCTAGTCATGAATAGAGAACATTCTTGAACTGAAGTCAGAGAAGGAATGAGAAACTCCAAGCTTGAGAAGGATTTGAAGTACCTTTGATGGTTCTGAGAGATAGGGGCCATAGGTAAGGACTGAAGAGAGGCCTCTAGGAGCTTATGTGAACCGTGAAAGGGAATGAAGACAGCCTGTAGGAGCAAAGGCAGGCCCCTAACTGACAGCCAATCAAGAAAAAAGGGCCTCAGTCATATAATTGTAAGGAACTGAATTAAGCTAATAGTTGAATGGGCCTGGAGCCTGATTGCTTTCCAGGGCTCCTAATAAGGAACAAAGCCTTAGCCACTTCGATTTTAACTCACTTGGTTTTAACACGTTTGAAACCCCTGTCAGACCACTCACCTAGAACTATGAGATTCATAAGTAAACATTGTTTTAAACTGTGGTAATTTGTATAGCAACAGTAGAAAACGAATCCAAATAGTGACTTAATATAGGTTTGTGACTTGAGCGAGTTATTTACTTTCTCTGTGCTTCCACTTCCCCATTTGTAAAATGAACTTAATAAGGATATCCAGCTCATTGGATGAGCTATAGAATTGTTAGGTTTGTATATATCATTAACTCTGAAGAAGAGACATAATGTCAAAGGAGTTGTCAGAGTAGAGTAAGATAAATGAAGGAAGTAAAAATAAATGTTTCATACTCATCATGTTTTATTAAATGTGAGCTATGCATTTGCGACAATTTCGTAATGCTTGAATGTAAATAAAAAAACAGACAATATTTTGTGAGCTCACTGGAGTTGTGCTACAAGCTTATGATCTGTCATCCAAGACACTCTCACCATGTGCAGTTACACACTCATTGGGAGACATTTAAATTATATAAAAAAATCACACATCAAATAAATTTTAATAATATTATTTCAGATTTAAGTAATTCAATTGACCCAGATTGCAGGCACTCTGCTCAGATGGTTCTTTCCCTGTGGGCTTGAGCAGGGCCAGCTTGAGCACAAACGGCATTTGCTGAGCCAGAGTCAGTGTCAGGGCAGCTCCGAACCCTTGTATCTGAGCGTCGAATCGCACTACACAGCAGTTTCTAAAAAACACTTGACATAGTCCTGATTAATTAATGATACATATGAATTATTGCTTAGCTCTTCAACTCAACATGAATTTATTAACATAGCCATGAAAAGAGGGCATGTAATCTCTAGGTGAATTGACCTGGTCACTTTAAAAACTTTTATATTTAAATTTTATCAATGTTTTATTTTCTACTGACAACCACTGCTAAGGATGACAACCCAATTAGATGGTCAAATACACACACATACCACACACATACACTCACACATTTATAGTTAACTAAATATGACCTCAGGGACAAGTAGAGCTATTCTCAGGAGTTTATTCATAAATTCTCTTCAAAAATATGAAGAAAGGAAACATGGCGCTGAATTACTGATGATCTCTGAGAGGCATTCCTATAGACAGAAATGTTTTTAAAAATCAAGGATATTATTCTTTGCCTTAAAATCCAGGCATTTCTGGTACTAACTATAAAAGGATTGAGATGTTTTACCTTGACTCTGGTCAAACAGCGACATGTAAGGATGTGCATTGCCTCTTTTCTGAACTTTCATAGGGCAGACCTTCCCTAGGGATTGGGTTTAAGGGTACAGAACAAAAAAGCAAACTTTTTTTTTTGGAAAAAAAAAAGAAAATGTTACTAGGTTAAGGATCAAATTACCTAAGTCCTATATATGATTTAAACTTAAGTGTAGTTTGGTTAGGGTGCCAGGAATAGCTGAAAAACTTGAGGAAATATTCCATTTGGATGAGAGTGGGACAAAGTCTCATTCTGCAGGGACACCAGGTAACCTGTCCACACTATTCCATCTAAGTTCTAGAAAAATTATTATAATGTAAGTTACACTGCTATAATTCCGGTATACTCGAGTATAAATTATTCTGGGATATAAGAAAATGGGTTGGTGAGGTAGAAGAAATGGAAAGAAAATGGACTAACAAGTAGGTAGGGAGTACTAAACCATAGAATTGTCCTTTATGGCGAGATATAAGTCAGCCAAAGCTCAATGACTAAAGAGGTGTAAGGAACAGGCTTGGTTTAGGAAGATGGTCCCATTCACATATTATAAGTATAATGTATGCTGATGTCAGGAAGGATGAAAATAGCAGCTACCATTTAGTGAATACTCAGTATGTGTCGGGCATTATCTTTAATCCAAATCAACTCTACGGGAAGCTACTATTATTCCCAGGGAGCAATAAGAAAAATTATACTTACATTGATTGGTCAGGTAACATACCAAAGGCCACAAATTTATAGAAAATTTCATTTGAATAATTGAAGCATTCAGCTAGATTGATATTGCCTGATAAATTATTAGACAGTAGGGATAACCAAAGTCTGCCATAATTCTTGTTGAGAAGTCCTGATACAGTGGAGAAGTTAAGAATAAGATATTCTTGCTATTTCTGCAACTGAGGTTTGGGTGACCTCGGTGACTAGCTTGGTCAATAAAACAAGGCAGAATTCTGTTTTTCTATACCTTCCAAGCTAAGTTATTAGAAGCCTTCCAGCTTTTATCTGGCCATTTGGAATCCTCGCTTTTGGAGAAGTCAGCCTCCATGTAAGAAGTATGGCTCTGCTAAGATATCAGGCCATGGGGAACCCATGCCCGCTATGTGGAGAGGGAGTGGAGAGAGCAAGATGCCAGAGCAGCCGCAGCCGGCCCATCCATTCCAGGCCAGGTACCAGGCACGCGAGTGAAGAAACCAGCATGGACACTCTAGACCACAGCAGACATGCCCAAAGATGTGGAACACCGAGGAAACTTAAAACAGACAAAAGCATGGGACTAGGTCGCATGGCACCATGCCTCGGCTTCTCCAGCTCTTTGAGCCTACCTCACTGAAGCGCGAGTCCTTATGGAGCAGAGATGGACTGTGTTTGCTGTGCTTTGCCTAAAGTCTGAATTGGTAAATTTGAGAACCAGGTTAAGTGGTTGTTATTTCATGACACAAAATTTCAATGTGGCTTGTTTCACAGCCATTGATAGTTAGAAGAGAGTACACACACAAAAGATTGGAGGGCAGTTAAGGACCAGATTCCAATTATGGCACAACAGTAGATGTGAAAGGAAAAAAAAAATTGTAATGTTTATCAAATGCATTGGAATCCATGGTAGAAATTCTGCACTACTTGGGAAATCTGAATTTTAAATGCAGAAAATGAGGCACATATCCAGTTAATGATTAAATAATAAAAATAGTAGCCATGCTTTAGAAAACTATTATGTCCATAACTATGGAAAAACTTGCATTTGCAATCTCTGTTTTTGACAAAGAACTTATTATAAGTCATATAGCTAGCAACTGTGTCAGCTGGGATTCAAACTTTGTTCACCTGACTTGAACGACAGTTTAATTTCCATCATGCCGTATAGCTTCACTTGTAGCAACTGGCATCATAGCAGAGGCGAGAAATCAGTTCTTGACCCTGCTTATACAATGGGTTTCAGGTTTTCTTTAAGTTCTTAAGATGCTGTATTTGTGGCAGCACCCTCACATCTTGATAGGCTAAGACTGCAAAAATAATTGCATCCTTGTCCTAAGTTAGCTCAGGGTCTGGTTTAAGCAGAGTGTCTGTCAGTGAAGGGTATTGGTGGCGCCCGCTGGCAGAGGCTATGGAAAGTAATTGCTACTTAGGAGGTTGTCTATTGCTTTCAGGTGATCGGGTTCTTATTATCCAATGCAAATAGTTGAACTCTGGGTTTGTACATAAATCTAGAGATGCTGAAGTCTCACGTTCTTCACTTTAAGTCTATCACATACACACTGAAATTCTTCCTTAACCAAGACTATATGGGTGGTTATATCTCATGAGTAATATTAATGGACTTCAACTAAAACATTTTTTTTCTGGCTTTGCCACTTATTTGTAACATGCCTTTATCAAGATATAAATTTATTGACCCTCTGTTTCCTTATGTGTCAAAAGAATGTAAGCATACCATATCACAAATTAATAGAGCTAATTCATGTAAAACTCTGACATCATCATAATATTATTTTCTTTCTTCTTTCTATTTTGCTACTTATAGAATCATGATATCTTTCAGAGAATAGAGCTCTAGGTCAAATTCCATCGACTTCTGCGATTATATCCTGAATGATCAAGTCTTTAAGATGTATTTTTGTAGACCAAAGATGGTCTCAATTTTGGACATAATACTTTCCTGATCACATGGTTTCAATAATAAAAGTGTTAGACAGGACACATCTAATGACAATTCTACTTTGAACAGGAGGTGAATTACTCAAAACTGTCCTTGCAAATTGAGGACAAGGACATATCATATATTTAATTTGCTTCCTTCAATGAATAATGTCATATAAGGCCCTAGTGGGTGTCTAATGCATTGTGAGCCTAATGCATACTTGTCAACCCCCTAACACAATGCCGGGAACACTGAAGACAGACACAAAGGTTCAAAGTCCAGGAGTTCTTGCTCTATTTTTCTCTCTTCATTTTCCTTTCCTTTTAAGATGAATTATATACCCTAAAAACTAATGAACTATCAATTTTCCACTCTTTAATCAAAAAGAAGAGTGAATAGAGGATGAAAGACTCATTACAGAGATAAAAATTTGTTTTTTTCTGATCTTGGGAAGGCTATGGTTATTCATTTGAAAAGAAGTGTAAAGTCATGCAAAGCCAGGCTCCCCTGTTGATAGCTCTGAAAGTCTGCTCTCCTCCTTTGCTCAGTACAGTTCTTTGCACATAAAAACTACTCAGCGATATTTTTACCTGATTCTTAATTTGATTGATTGATAATTGAGAGCATGCCAATGAAACAAGATAATTAAATAATGCTTACACCAGGAATAAGTGCACCAGGAATATAAAACTACTTAAAAGTATTGGAGGCAGACTTCATCTAAATATATATGTGAGTCAAATTTGACTTTTTTATTTGTTGATTCTGTTGGTTTTCCTTAGTCTAGTAGCAGGCAGCGTGTAACACTACCAATCATGTAACAGTTTTGGAAATACAGTAAAGAATGCATCAAACATAAAAAAGAACTACTATTTTTTTTTCCACATAACTTTGAAGCAACAGTTTTCCATATTTACAACCTGCTACCAGTTAGCACTAACGATTACACTTAAGTTATTGTAGACAATAACTACAATGATTGTCTACAGGGAAAACAGAAGATTTGGATATAAGGTCTATTTTTCAAGCAAAACATAAATTACTACTTTCAACAGAAAACTCATGGAATAGTTTAATTTCATAACAACACAAATATTAAATTCATTGGGTATTATTTATCCAGAATATGAAAAAGAGGATATTTTGTATAAGTGACATTTTTATATACCAGTAATGAGTATTATTCTTTATACTGATTGACCATGATTCTGAAAATTTTGAACTTGATGGAGAAAAAAGGAAAAAAGGAGAAGAAATGTGTGAAATAGATTTAGTTTAATTTCTGAGTTAAGTATATTTATTGAATATCAACATTATGGTGAGTAACAACTTCAAGATAGTGTTTAAACAGGAAACGTTTATTATGTTCTCTGAACAAGGCAAAGTGCTAGCAGTTTGGGAGCCACAAAGTTAAACCAGATAATTTCATCTTCCACATTGCCTTCATTATATGAGAAAGAATAAATTAATTCACAATTCTTTCATATATATTTTGGCTTTATTAATCATTTAAAATAATCTTATCTATTTTAAAACAAAATCAACAAATTAGAAATGGATAAATTATTATTCCTGATAATGAAAGAGATCTTTAAGTAAATTTTTAAAGCAAACTTTAATCATGTCTCAAAGTAATCAAAATTTTAAATGGCTCTCTACTGTTTTCAGAAGTAATTATAGACTTCTAAATATATACTGAGTCATTTTATACCATGATCACAAACTGCTTATTTTCCACCCTTATTTCCTGAGACTTCTTTGTATACTTCAGATACATTAGATTTTCACTTTTCTGTTCCCTGAGTACTGCTTTGCATTGATGCCTTTGCTTATTCTGTTTCCAATTCCTGAGATGTCCCTATGTAGAAAAAATTCAAATTTGAGAGTACATTCATACAGGGTTTTCTGACCTCACTCTATTTCCTTCCTCAAAACTGCAATAATATTTTTCTTGACAGCTTGTTGCACTTTAATGTATAATATGCTAGGTGTAAGACAACTGCCTCTTACAGTGTAATAAATAAAAGCATAATCAGATCAGGCATCAAGGGCTCCTGAGTGAACAGTATCTTCATAACTTCCATGCTCATCATCTTTGCTTTCTGGATGTAATTTAATGAGATCATCAATTCAGAGAATGGTCCTTGTATCTTCTGTTCCAAATTTCAAACTCTGAAATGACAAGTTTACTCTAACATTCCAATCTCCCTAAACCTTTGAATCCCTTCATCTATATTACACCAAGGAAGATCAGGTATTTTCATTCATGGTGGGCCACCTTTGGATCCATATTTCAGCAAACAAACCAAGCAAACTGTTAAAGCTCTTTCTGATCCCTGGAGCTGCAATATTAAAAACGGGATCTCTGCTTAGTGATTCCATAGCAATAGATTCATGATTCATCCTGATCCTACTCTATGTTCCTTGCACCGTTATCTCCCATCCTTAATATTTTTTTCCCACACATGTTCCCAGATTCCTGCTGGTATAAAGTAGAATTCAACTAATTCTTTTGGAGTAGAGCACACTCCCCTTTAGGAATATGCTGGGACATGAGTCTAGTTATAGGTCTAGAAGGAAAGAGGAATGGTATGTGTGGAGTCCTGAGGAGAATAAGCATAACCTTGCAGGACAACTACCTCAGGGGAGGCCACTTCCTGAGCAGCACAAGGAAAGGATGAACTCAAGGATTCTAATTATATCTAATTTTATGCAGTACCATATTGTTTTAATCACTATAGCTTACTAGAAGGTTTGAAGTTGGGAAGTATGAGTTCCCCAGCTTTGTTCTTCTTTTTCAATTGTGTTAGTTACTCAGGGGTCCCTTGTATTTTCATGCACACATCAGGGTCAGCTTGCCCATTTCTGCAAAATAAACAATTGGGATTTTGATAGAGATAGTATTGAATCCATTGATTAATATAGGGAATAGTACCATCTTAACATTATGAAATCTTCCAATCCTTGATTGAAGGTGTTTTTCCATTTATTTAGGTCTTTAATTTCTTTTAACGATGATTCATAATTTTCAGTGTACAGGTCTCATGTGTTGTTTATTAAATTTGTTTCTAACTATTTTATAGTTAAAGTATTGAAAGGTTACATTGAAAGTATCTCACCTGTTATTTAAAAAGTTTACCCTGGGGACTTCTGGTCAAGATGGAGGCATTGGTAGACATGCTTTTCCTCCTAGCATAACCACAAAAATAATTACTACTAAATCTGAAGAAAAATAATACCCAGAACTGTCAGAAAATCAAACTGCGTGGAAATCTAGCAACCAAGGATTTAAAGAAACCACATTCATCCACAGGGATAGGAGGGGGTGGAGTGGTAGAAGTGGGCAAAGAGGAGCAGAGACACAGTGTAGCATGGAGAGTCAGCGGTGGAATGTAGGAGCCCACATTATGTACAGTGGATAAAAATCAGGGGGGATACCTTGGGAGTGAGCCATTGCAGCCCCAGGCCAGACTGCACTGCCCAGGGTTCCAGTGCCAGGAAGATAAATTCTCATAACTTCTGGCTTTAAAATCCAGTAGGGGCTGGGGAAGTGGAAGAAACTGCTAGATTTTCAGGTGACTCTGTTTAAAGGGCCTGGACAGACTTAGAGTGTACATGAACCCACCCACTCTGGGATTTGCCACCAGGGCAACAGCTGGATGGGCACCAGTCACATATGGGAAGTGGGTGAAGTGACTAGAAACAGGTGAGTGTTGGGCAAACTTCCAGAAGTCAGGCAGCAGAATGGTCCCTTCTCTGAGACCTCCCCTGACACAGAGTCACAAAGTGGTGAAGCAGGTTGCCCCACCCTGGCAATTACTTAAGGCTCATCCCCAGATAATTTACAGGTTCCTTTCTCACAATAGGCCATGCTACTAAGAAAGGGAGTCAAAGCAGCTCTACCTAATAAACAGAAACAAAACAGAGGGAGACCGCCAAACTGAAGAGACAAAGAAATATGGCCCAAATGAAAGATTGGAATAAAATCCCCCAAAAAGAACTAAAGGAAACAAAGATAACCAACCTATTAGATCCAGAGTTCAAAACCCTGGTGATCAGGATGCTCAAGGAACTCGCTGAGTATGGCAACAACATAAAGGAAGAAATGAAGGTGACACTAAGTGAAATAAAGAAAAATCTACAGGAACCATCAGTGGAGGGGAGGAAGCTGAGATTCAAATCAATAATTTGGAACATAAGGAAGAAATAAGCATTCAACCAGAACAGTAAGAAAAAAAGAATTCAAAGCAATGAAAATAGTATAAGGACTTTCTGGGACATCTCCAAACATACCAACATCTGAATCATAGGGTTGCCAGAGAAGAGGAAGAGCAAGAAATTGAAAACTTATTTGAAAAACTAATAAAAGAAAACTTCCCTAATTTGGTGAAGGAAATAGACATACAAGTCTAGGAAGCACAGAGAGTCCCAAACAAGTGGACCCAAAGAGGACCATGCTAAGAGACATCATAATTAGAATGCCAAAGTTTAAAGATAAAGAGAGAATCTTAAAAGCAGCAAGAGAAAAGCAGAGAGGTACCTACAAAATGGTTTCCATAAGACTGTCAACTGATTTCTCAAAAGAAACTGCAGGCAAGAAGGGACTGGCAAGAAGTATTCAAAGTGATGAAAAGCAAAGACCTACAGCCTAGATTACTCTATCCAGTATAGCTATCATTTAGAATCAAAGGGCAGATAAAGTGCTTCCCAGGCAAAGTAAAACTAAAGGAGCTCATAATCACCAAGCCATTATTACATAAAATGTTAAAGGGATTTATTTAAGAAAAAGAAGATCAAAACTATGAACATTAAAATGACAATAAATGCACAACTATCAACAACTGAATCTATAAAAACAAACTGAGCAAACAACCAGAACAGGAACAGAATCATAGGTTTGAAGATCATTTTGAGTGTTAGCAACTGGGAGGGGGAATGGAGGAATGAGGGAAAAGGTACAGGGATTAAAGAGCGTAACTGGTAGGTACAAACTAAACAAGGGGATATTAAGAATGTTATAGGAAATGAAAGTGCCAAAGAACTTATATGTATGACCCATGGACATGACCTAAGGGGGGGAATTGCTGGAGGGAAGGTGGGTACAGGGCAGAGGGGCATAAAGGGGAAAAATGGGACAAGTGTAATAGCATAATTAATAAAATATACTTTTAAAAAGTCTACCCTGGATAAAAGATGAGATGAAAATTCTAGTGATAAAATTGGAGACAGATTAATCACTTAGAAAGTTATGGGAGAAACTAGGCAGGAAATGATGAAGACGTGATTAGGTAGTGTGAACAGAGAGAATGCTAATGGTATAATCTTTATTAAAAGATTAATCTTTAATCTTTTAATCTTTAGATTTGTTTACTGGTTTGATGTAAGATGATTAGAGGTAGAGAAATAAAAATGGTGACATAGATAAAGCTTTGATTTGGAAATCTGAGTCTTATTATTCATGGAGAGAGTGAATTGATATGAATAAGCCAAAGTGAAGAAGAAAAGATGATTTTTAGCATGAGGCAGAGTGCATTGAGATTGTCTGTGAGACACTTGAATAGAAGTATTTGGGAAAAAAGATAACTACACAGGTCTGAACCTAGATTGTGCCCTGAATAGTATATCTCTACTGAGAGGGCAGTGAGGACCGTACTCCAAGTTCTGCTCGTAGTGCTGAGCCATTCACCCTGGTGCTGGACTGTGACTACCCACAGGGTGGGTATCTTTTCCTAATTTATCCCTTTAAAGCTAGTACCTTTTAAAAATTCCTATAAAGCTCCTATAAGTGGGCTTGATGGGCATTCTGAGTAGAAAGTCTATGACTGGAAATAAATGTGGAAGGAGGACACTGATGATTGTTCATTTTCATGGTAGGGTCTTTGGAATTGTGCTTAAGCTCACAGGGTTCACATCTGGACAGTCTGTGTTCACTCACAGGCAGTGCAAGTTAACCTTTTTGTATCTTAGGTTGCTGGTTTATAATGAAGGGATAATGAATAGTTAACTCACAGTGCTCCTGTGAGAGTAAAGAATACAGTGTAAATAATATTCTTATCAAAGATCTTGGACAGTGTTAGAAGCTCAGTAAATATAAATGCCATGACTAAATAACCTGGGTATTTAATCAAACACTAATCTAGGCATTGCTGTGAAGGTATTTTGTAGATATGATTGATATCTACAGTCAGTTGACTTTAAGTATAGGAGATTTCTCTCGATAACATGTTTGTCTTATAATCAGTTGAAAGCCTTTGAGAACAAAAACTGAGGTTTCCCTCAGAAACTGTAACACCAGCTCTTGTGCAAGTGTACCATCAAATCCTGCAAATTTCAGACTTGTCTGTTCTTACAACCACTTATTTAAGCCAACACCTTGAAATATATCTCTTCATGTAAAGATTTTATACACACACACACACACACACACACACACACACACACACACATCTCCCCTACAGATCTGTTTTCCTAGAGAACTCTAATACAACGTGGTCTCTTATTTTCTTGGATCTATTTTTTTTTTCTGCTTCGCCATGGAAATCTATTCCTACTTGTAATCTCTCTCTTATTCTTCATTTCTAGCTATAAGTAACAGAGCATAGTATATCAAACCTAAAAAACACATAATTTGTCCTTCATTTTATTATTTTTATATTTTATGGGCAGATATTTATATTATCCTCTGTCTATATTCCTCAACTGTTTCCTTTAAGGCATTTTATTAAAAGGCTCATTTTTGCCTCCTACCTGGGTTACAATTAAAAATTCCAAGGGATTTGGCAAAAAAGATTTTGCATTCATCTTTATGTGCTAATCTACTCTCACCTCATTTCCTGGACTTGTAAATGTTTTTTATTCTCATTGATCACCATAAATATTCTAGAGTTCTTAGCAGTAAATTAATGTATTAACCTTTATTAGAACTCATACTCCCACATGTACACACAGAATTATAGAATGTTCCCCAGTCCCTATTATAAGTACAAAATTATTGCATTTGTATTGTCAATTAGGAACAAGTAGAAGGGGAACTTTTATAGAGACACTCCATTACAAGCTCAATAATGGCAGAGACTTTCACAGACAAAAGAAAAATGAAATATGATGATGGTAATGTTAAAAATTTGCATAGAAATTAACTTGAACTTTCTGGAGCTTTATGCTTTCTTACATCCATCCACCAATTCAAAAACTATTTAATGGGACTTACGCATATTCCTAAGAATCCAAAGGTGAACGACAGAGACATAGCCATCCCTGTCTGTTTTGAATTTATAGTTGATTGCCTCTATAGATGTACCCCTTCTACTTGATATTAATTGACAATACAAGTGCAATAATTTTTTAATTATAATATGAACCTGGAATATTTTCTACTTGCGGGTCTGTACATGTGGTAAGTACCAGCTCTAGATGGATGAGTTAGGAAAAGATACCCACCCTGTGGGTAGTTACAGCTCAGCGCCGGAGTGAATGGCTCAGCACTACAAACAGAGCTCAGAGTATAGTCCTCACAGCCCTTTCACTAGTGATATATTATTCAGGGCACAATCTAGCTTCAGATCTGTGCATTCGTCTTTTTTCCTTAACACCTCTCTTCAAAAGTCCCATAGACACTCTCAATTCACTTTGCCTCATATTAAAAACCATACTTTTCTTATCTATTGTTCACCATTGGATTCTTAGGAAAAAGTGTAATTTGCACTTTTATTTGTAAATAAGAAATAGTTTTGTATTTAGACAAGAATGTATTCTCATTCCGCTTACTTCTTACACTTTTTAGTTAATCAGGTATGTTACTATTAATTTGTTTTTTTATTAGTAAGAGTTTTCTAAAATTGCAATTATTGGTAGTCAAAAGGACATGGGTCAAGCCTGTCAAAACATCATGCATATTTTACTTTGGACTTCAGTATAAATTAAATTTTAATAAATTATTTTTCTTGGGGATTTTTTGATCAATAGATATGCTCTTGTAGATATAACTTAAGTTACCTTAATATTTGCTATGCATTCCAGTTTAGCTGTAGCATATACTGACCCTAAATATAGGACATTATTGTAGCTTTTGTAGTTTTGGAAGAATATTTACCTGTCTATAGCCTAAGATTCTTGATAATTTTTATACATATTGTGGGATAATAAAAGCAATTTTTAAAAATCTGTTACCAATGCAATAATCAACTTTCTTAACTATTGGAATTATTTATAACCTACTTGATGTTTTTCTTTTCTTTAGTACACTTGATCTTTGACAATTTAAAGTAATAGATCCACTTTCATTTATACAAAACATTTTTGAAGATTTGAAAGTTCAATGTATGAATATTGTGTATTAACATACACAAGATGAGGTATACATATTTATTTATTTATTTATAGGGGATCTTTTATTTTTAAATTTTAATTAAATTTATTTGCAGTAACATTGGTTAATAACATTATATAAGTTTCAGCTGTACAACTTTATAGTAGTACTTGGATGTGAGAATCTTTATTTAAGTCTATGTCCTCTTCTGTAAAAGGTATGATTATAACTATTATTTGAATTATTCATATGAAGTTTCTAATATGCAACTGAAACAGCAAATAGAAGCAATCTTTGTTAAAGATATAAAGAGATAACACATTCAAGGAAAGTTTCCAATATTTAGATATGTATTTTGCTTGAGA
>PVJD01014918.1:0-27117 GCA_004026545.1 Mormoops blainvillei
TAATCACCTTGAGGGCCTTTAAGATCCCTTTTCATCAAAGAGAGCATCAACCATGCTCACTAGCCTGTGCTGATGGTGGGAAGAAAGCAGAGCCAGACAGTTCAGGAAGACATTTAACAAGAGTTTTCAGAATAAAACTTAGTTACTTAGGAAACTCAATTTCCCAGAACAATTCATTTTGTGAATGTTCGGGTTAGTCGGTTATGCTGCATTGTTACCTCCAAAAGCTTTCCAATAAATGCTGTTGGATTGGATTGAACTCCACAGACCCTGTCTTCTCACTCACTAGCGCGAGAGGAGGGTGAAGAAAGGAACCCAGACAGAGCCTGCAGCCTGTGCTTCCTGGAGCCAGCTGGAGTCCCCCTCCGCCACTGGCAAGGCCCTGGAGGGGGTCTTTATCTAGAGCGACCCGGCACAGGGCCCCCGAACAGGCAGTTGTCCTGGGATCGAGCAGCAGCTGGATTTCCTTTTGGTAACTAGAACCAGTCACCTTAACGAGCTATAGAAACTCTTTCCCTGGTTGTTGGCTCAGTGATGAGAGGAGCCCCAAAAGTCCAGGGAGGAGTGTCAGCTTCCAATCCAGTGAAAACATGGCTATGTGTGTACACATCAAGAAAAAATTCTGGAAATGTCTTATTACGTATAATAGTAAGAGGTGTCATTTCTACCTCTTCCACTTGATTTTCAGACCTTTATGTTTTGGCTCTGAGGGAAATGGCACCATTGTTTGGTCACAGGTTTAAAGCATATGTGACATCCTATAGGATAACACCCCAGTCTCTCAGGGTAGAGTCACTCAACTAGAATCTTCGATGATCCTCCATTTCTTATTCTACTCTTTTACCAGACCAGCCGCCTTCAGGTGGCAGGATACACGACAGGATCACTGGATGCCATGGGCACAAGCCTGTTACGGCACAACTTTTGTACTGATGTGAGTCCCTCTGTCAGAGGCAATGTTGTATAAGGCAACATAATGATGAAAAAGATTCAATAACTCCCTTGATGATAGCATTGGCAGGAGAGTTTCAGGCAGAGAGGGTAAATCTGCATACAGAATATGCATCTAGTCCCATGAAAGCAAAGCACTGTACCTTCTGAGGTGAAAGGAATTCAATAAAATTAGGTAATTGACTGGTTCCCAAGGGACTGATATCCTTTTCCAGGGCTCCGTGTTATCCTTTGCTGTTGGCAAGGTGGGCACCCAGCAGTGGGATTTCCAGAGAAACCTTGGTGAAGGGAAATCCCTGTCGTTGTGAACATTTCTGATGCTATGGCCATTCTATACATGGGTCCATGGAGCGGGTGGCTGGCGGAAGAAGTTGACTATAGCCACAAAGTGGGCCCTCTTATATGCCTTAATTTTGGAAGCTTCCTTTGGGATAGCTGGTGATCCGGTGATAGTGCCAAGAATTCCCTCTGCGCGCTTCTTCCCAAGCTCTCTTTGTCCTATCAGTCCTCTAGGCCGCCTTTCCAAGCCCCTGACCAGAGAAACTAACCTGTTGGCCCGTCCGAGAGACTGAATAGATTTGTATTTCAGCCTGTCTTTTCTTCCAAGCAAATGGGATTTTGTCTGAGTTTCTCCCCACTAGAAGTTTTTCCTCACCGCTATCTTTCAGAGCCACCCCTGAGTGGGGCTATAATGCCACCATCCACTTCTGGCTGGTGTCAACATACAAACAGGTTTACCTGTAAGCCAGGCCTACAGTTTGGCATTCTGTTAACTGGGCAAAGGGAAGTTCTCATGTGGGTTGAGGAAGAGATGGTGAAACAGCAGGAGAAGCAATGGAGTGTCAGTCAAATCAGCTGTGCTACCCAGACCTACTCAGGCCTAGCTCCCTATGCAGCAGCTTTGCTTAATAATAGGCTGATGCTGCACACACCTAACTTTATGATTTGGTAAATAAGAGAATGCCCAATTCATAATGAACAGCTCAGGTCACATCATCGCTTGGTATCCCTTGGTCAAAAGTCCAGAAACTTCCAGTACCATTGAATCTGCCGGCTCGAAAGGCCTCAGTGGCAGAACAAATGGTGCTTCAGGCTGGGTTTCATGTAGAGTCCCCCATTACTCTGGGACCCACCTAAAATGGCAGCCTATGGGTTGCTGAATAAAAGGGCCATGGTGGAACCCCAAATACTGCTTTCAAAATTCAGAGCCCCGTCAAGCATTGGGCCTTTTTCTTTGTAGTACACAGTGCAAAGTGGAGCAATTTAGCTTTAACTTTAGAAAGGCTGTCATGCCAAGATGTTCTGGACCACTGGATTCCTGGGCATTTCATCAATGCGTTAAGTTTCTAAATTTTGTGAGGTTTCTCTTCCTATCCTCTGTCAGGCCTGTATGGTACAGCTGCTTCACGCGTTCTTGCCACACCCTGCTCACCAGGTTCAATCGACATAATGTTATTAACATAATGGACTGCAATGATGTGCTGTGAGATACCGAGGCTCCTTTGGGTTATATGAAGGCAGGAGAGCTGACACAGCCCTGAAGACCATGCATGTACACCGCTGCCCCAGGCAGGTGAAAGCAAACTCTGCCACTAATTAAGATAAAGAAATATCTTTTGCCGAGTCAATAACGATCTGGCAGGTGCCACTGTTCTAATAAAGACACCACACTCGGACTAGCAGCTGCAGTCAGCAGCAACTCCCTAATCGAGTGGAGCACACCCCACAGTCACTCTCCACGCCCCACAATGACAGTCTTCTGACCAAGCAGGTATTAGACAGGGACTGGGCTGGAGCCACCACCCTCCATCTTTCCAGGCTTTGGTGGTGGCTCTACTCTCTGCAGGACCCCCAGGCCCGTGGTGCTGCCTTTGGTTTACTCTTCTGGCAGGCAGCAGGAGAGGCGATGGTTGGCTTTCCAGAAGCTTCTTCTACCTAGCAGTTCTTATTCCATGGACCAGAGGACAAGGGGATGCTCCCAGTTGCCACTTATATCTACCCATGGGCCTGTTGGAATTATGGTAAAACAGCTTATGCCAAGATTTCACTCATCATCACATCTCCATAAGTCCCTGCGCTGGCTGATGGACTATGGTGGTTTTTAGGGTTCCCAGAAATTAGCATCAGTTCACAGTTGGTATCCAGTAACCACTGCAAGGTCTGTGTAGTTCCCTTTCTCTTGTGCCCAGTCACCCTAGCAAATGGCCCTTCTGCTGTGTCTGAGGAGGCGTGGGAGAAATTTACAAAATATGCATTTGGTCCCATTTCAGGCTTCTTCCTTGAAGGGAGCTGGCCTCTTCCTCAAAGGTTTCTGAGTTTGTGAACTACCTTATCTCAGCAAACTGGAGGGGGAAGTAAGAATTATGCCTATGAATGCTCAAATCAGGTTTCTACCCACCACAACAATAATTTTCCCAATATACAGAGCTATGGTATCTAACGCGGTAGCTCTACGTGATTATCGAGCACTTAAAATGGCGCTGGTCCTAACTGAGACAGGCTTATGTGCGAAGTAAAAGGACCCTCTACCCCTGGCCGGTGTGGCTCAGTGGATTAAGGGTCGCGGGCCAAGTCCCCACAGCGGGGAGCTCAAGAGGCAACCACACCTTGATGTTTCTCTTTCTCCCTCCCTCTCTCTAAAAATAAATAAATAATCTTTAAAAAAAAATAAAAGAGTATGTTAAAAGTACCCTCTGGATTTCAAAGTCTGGTACAAAAAAATGTAACATATCACATTAATAATGTTTTGCATTAATTACATGTTGAAATGATAACTCTTTTGATATTAGTTAAATAAAATATATTATTAAGGTTATGCACAATTTTATTTTACTTTTTAAATGTGTGGATAGTAGAAAATTTTAAATTACAAGTGTGGCTCTCATTATTATATTTATATTAAATTGTGCTGACATAGATCAAGCAATATCATAGTAGGTTGGACATCTAGTTCCATCCTCTGAAGTCACCACCATAAATCCATGTGGGACAAAACAATCTGATTACCATTCTATCCTTGTGGCTTATTGGAGTAACTGAGCTCACCTGGACTCTAATCGTCTGCCACTGGGGGTTCCCTTTTTTACAATTAGTAGCAGAGATCCCAATTCGAGGGTAGCATCTTCCATTGTCATCTCTGACCAATGTGGGAGAGCCAAGGCAGCTTTTCAAGGATGCTGTTGATGAGTTTTTCAATGTTTTTCTGAGAAGAGTATCCTCTGGCCCTTAGAGGAAGGATTAATCAGGTTACATATAATAGATATCCTTTCATTTCCCACCACCCTAAGCTTTGGGTTTCTTCTTACAGTATGCGAGGGAATTTCTGCAATAATCAGCCTCACGAGATATAACCTGGTACTATAGTTATTACTAGTATTTAATTACTCAATCAAGCAAACTATTAGAGTCACTCCCAACTGTTTAAACAACTGTATTTCATCTTGAATCCCAAGGGAATTCACCAATATTGACAAATTTGATCCAGTCCAGCTATATTTCATCCTCCTTGGCTTAATATCCTTGGAATCTGTTTACGTATGCATGTTCCCAAGGTTCCTGATAATACAAATAGAAAGGTATTGCAATTCCTTTGGAGTTTAACCACCTCCTCCTAAAGAAGATCTTTCCAATTTTTCTCTGCACTGTAATGAGATGTAACTCTCACTATGAGCCTAGAGGCAATGAGACAAGGTAGGACTAGGTCTCGAAGACAACAGGTATACCTCTTGCTAGGTAACTGCCCTGTGTGAAGCCATAAGGAGGTCTTTACGCACGGGACTGCCTTCCCTAGCGAGGGAGATCTGGGAAGGCCAAGGGGCTCATCTCTCTCAGTTTTAGTTGTCTCGCCTCAGCTGTTCTCATCCCAACCTCAGCACCCAGTTCCTTTTCTACCAGGGCCCTACCGTTAGCATAGAGGCTTGGTAAAGTGTTACATCTAACAGACATTGCAAATCTTCAACCCACACAATTAGACTTTAGGCTTGCCCCACAGCTCTGTCTTCTCTGAGGCTGCATGAAATAAAGATTCTTTTTCTGGTTCTGGTTCTACATCATGCCTTGAGTTGGAAGTTCAAATTTTAGAGCTCTGCAATCAATCAATCAATCAGTCTGTCTTCTCTCTTTCTCTCTCCGTGCCTCTCTCTCTCCCTCCTTCTTATAAACTCTCTGTCATAAACTCTTGGGCACAGCCACAAGTAGCCAGCCCATCCTGCAATTATTATAATCATCACTGTTGCCATAGCAATCAAGTTCAGCGGCCACTTGATCACTTAAAACTTTGCCTTCCACTGACTCTCCATCCTATATCACTCTTAGTGATAATTTGAATATCTTAATGCTACTTCATGCTACAGATAGCCAGCATCCCATTTTTCCCAGCAATAAGGCCATTTATGCATTCATTAAATAAGTGAGAGACCTGGTCCCATACCCCACTTTGAAGGTTGTTTCCTCGGACCATTCCTGTTACCAACTATTGTGTTAGTCAGAGTTTCAGCAGGAAACAGCCCCTATGCCAGGTGGTGTAGATAAAGATGACTGAATGGAGAGGTACTGCCAGGGTACAAGCAAGGTTAGGGGGCCAAACAGAGGATGCTAAGGAATTCCGGGCTGAGTCACCATGCAAAATCGTCACTATCCAGGGCTGAAAAGACAATGTAAGAAATAATGTCACCAAAGGAAAAAGTGGGAGATAGAGTCATTGAGGAGAGGACACATGACAGGAGCCATGGATAGAGTCCATGGAGGGTCACAGCCACTGCCACAGACATGATACAAGTGCAGGAAGGGTCAAGTAAGAAAGACTCCAACCCACTGCCAAACCCATTAGGAAGGCAGAGGACGAAGAAGCCCAGGTATAGCAGTCCAAAAAGGGTGAGTACCCTGAGCCTCAAACCAGGCAAAGAAGGGCTGAGAAGGGAGTTCAGGGAGGAGGTCAAAGGAGAGTAAAAGCCCTGCGGATGTCACACTTTATATTTATAAACATCCTTCCTTCGTCCTTCTAAACTGGTATCAGTAGGGTACGCACTATCATTGTCTCCCTTTTACAGATGATGACACGGGCTTGCTCAAGATTATTCAAACAGCAAACGGTGGGGCCGCCATTTGAACCTGGGTGATGTGAACTTGAGTTGGTATATCATGCCAAATGAGACTGGTTTGGATGGAGCAGGTAGGGGGTTCATTTAGCCAAGTGGACACAAAGGTTGCCGCCGAAGCATGGAAAACCTTGAAAGCTGCCCTAAGGAATTCTTCAACCTTCTCTCCAAGTGCTGGCAGGTACCAGGTCTCCTGTGGCACTTCATCAGGCCCTGTGGGAACTGGGAAATTCACTGACCTTTGCTTCCTCTTCTGAGGAGGCCGAACCAGAGAGTCTTGAAGAGCCTGCCTGTGCTCCTAGCTATTTGGCCTCCCACTATCCATTTCCTCTCGTGGAGGAATTATTTTGCGATATAGCTTTGGGGAAACCTTCTTTCCATGTCTCTCAGGCCATGTGTTTTGGATTGAGGTCCTAAGCAAGTCAAAATACTGCATTTCCAAAGTGACAATTATCTGTTAAAGACAATGACCTTAAACCAAAAGGAACCAACAAAATAAACTTCCTGGAATTTCACTAGAGGATTGAGAACCTGAGAGGAAGCCAGGGCACAGCTTTTGCTCCCAGATTCCTACAAAGACCAAAGCCAACAGAGAAGAAGGCAAACGGTGAGATGAGTGAAGTCATGTCCTTGTGACAGGTTGGAGCCCTGAATCCAGCCATAACCACAGCTGGCCCATCCAGGACTAGTGTTACACAAGCCATAAATTCACCTTTTTTGCTTAATACAGGCTTCTGTCTTCTGTAATCATGAGGCAAACATGTCAAGGTGAGGAGCTGGCCCTACGTCCTCCGGAAAGAGCTCCAACCTTTGCCCCTATCCCACAGGCTTTTGGAAGCCTGGGGAGGGGGCGGGGAAGAGACCTGTGTGGTGGCCTGGGAAAGAGGAATGTGTCCACTGGGATCAGAGACAAGATAAACACTTGAATCAGCACACAGCCCCACAGGGGTATATTTAGTAAATTATTTTTCTCATAGGGCTTAAAAGTGCAAAATTACTTTTAAAACTATAATAAAAAGAAAACAGCTACTGTGGTTTCTTTTGACATCAGCCCAATTTCTTGGCTGTCACAATAATTCCAAACGACATGTGTAAGACTTCACTGGGCTGTCTCTCTTCCCTAAAACCCAAAGCAAAAACAACAAACGTCTGCAGCTCCAGCTGCATAATAATGTCCGGCCAGAGGCTTCCTGAGATCGCTAACATGCCTGGGTGGCTCACAGGGCCTGATGCTTTCCCTGCAACTTCGAAATGGCTTTATGCAAATATAACGTGGGCTAATGGTGTAAGCCCAGCATAACAACCTGAACTCCTGTGTCCGTATGCAGTGCCCTTGAATCACCTTTGAAATCCATCTGGTCAACCTTTACAACTAAAAAATAATGCCGGCCATTATTCTTCCTCAGGGAGAGAGAGCTACTGGGCTGTGGAGGTTACCAGGTTACATTTCACTGTAGCCCTGAGGCTTCCCGCTCTACCCCCACTGCCCTCCCCCACCCCCAACACATGCTCCCAGGGGTCTCTCTACTATTCTCCTGCACTCTCTCTTCTGGGTAAAGCTCAAAGGAAAAAGTATATCTTGTTTTATTTAAGATTAGCCCTTCCATCTATTGTTTTGATCTCATTTTACACTCAGAATTTAGTTTGCAGTTATTCTCTCTCTCATATATGTTTTTTTATCCTCACCCAAGGATTTTATTTTATTGCTTTGAGAGAGAGAGAGAGAGAGAGAGAGAAACATCAATTGGCTGCCTCCCCTATGCATCCCAACCAGGGATCGAACTTGCAACCTGGGCATGTGCCCTGACTGGGAATCCGACCCACAACCTACTTGATTTACAGGATGATGCTCCAACTAACTGAACCACACTGGCCAGGGCTCCCCCATACTTTTAAAAATTTATTTAATCAGCTTTACTGAAGTATACTTTACATACAGTAAAATGCAATCATTTTAACAAACAGGTGTGCTAACAAATGAATACAGCTGTGTAAGCACTAGCACTACAGTCAAGATATGGAACAGTGCCTTCCTCCCCAAAGCTGCCCCTCAGTCAGTGTCCTCTCAAATCCACCCCCTCTGCAGCCACCTACACTGAGAAGTGACAGACCTTCCTTCTGTCACTTTAGATTAGTTTTGGCTGTAATGGAATTTCATGTAAATGGAATCATATAGAATACAATCTTTTATGTTTGACTTCTTTTGCTCATCATAGTATTTTTGAGATTGAAAAATCATGTTGTGCATATCAATAGTTCACCCTTATTATTGCTAAGTATATTCCATTATATAGGGTTAGTACAATATCATTATCTGTTTATTGATGGACATTTGGGTTATTTTCACCTTGGGGCTATTATGAATAAAATTGCTATGAACATACCTATACAATCTTTGTGTGGACATAGTTTTATTTCTCTTGGTTAAATATCTAGAAATAGAATTTTGAGTTATATGGTAGAGGTATGTTTACTTTGTAAGAAACTGACAAATTTTTTTCTAAAATGTTACCAACCCTTCTGGGCCAGGGGTCCAAACCAGGGTCCTTCTACCCAGTGCCATTCTCGCCAACAGAACCAGGCTGAGTTTCATAAAGCAGAACAGAAACTTTATTCTTTTTCTCTAAATTTTTGTTGAATTTATTGGGGTGACATTAGTTAATAAAATTATGTAGGTTTAAAGTGTATAATTCTAGCCCTTACCAGTGTGGCTCAGTTAGTTAGGTGTCATCCTGCAAAGTAGAAGTTCTCTGGTTTGATTCCCAGTCAGGAGACATGCCTGGGTTGTGGGTTCGGTCCCCAGTCGGGGCACATAAGAAAGGCAAGTGATTGACGTTTCTCACATCGCTGTTTCTCTCCCTCTCTTTATCCCTCCATTCCCCTCTCTCTAAAAAATAAAGAAATAAAACCTGTAAAGTATACAATTCTATAATGCACCATCTGTATGTTGTATTGTGTTCACCACCCAAAGTCAGGCCTCCTTCATCACCATTTATCCCCCTTTACCCTCTTCTTCCTCCCCCTTTCCCTCTGGTAATTACCATACTGTTGTCTGTGTCTATGAGGGTTTTTTCCCAAAATCCCTTTGCCTTCTTCATCTAGCCTCCCAGCCTTCTGACAGCTGTCAGTCTGTTCTCTGTATCTACGAGTCTGTTTCCATTTTGTTTTTTAGTTAATTTTGTTCATTAGATTCCACATAGAAGTGAAAGCATATGGTATTTGTCTTTCTCTGGTTTATTTCACGTAGCATAATACTTTTCAGGTCCATCCACGCTGTTGCAAAATGTAAGAGTTCCTTCTTTTTATGGCTGAGTAGCATTCCATTGTGTAAATATACCACAGCTTTTTTATCCACTCATCTTCTGATGGACATTTGGGCTGCTTCCAAATATTAGCTATTGTAAATAATGCTGCAATGAACATAGGGATGCATATATTCTTTCCAATTAATGTTTCAGGTCTCTTTGGTTAAATTCCCAGAGATCAAATTGCTGAGTCATAAGGCAGTTCCACTTTTAATTTTTTGAGGAAACCCCAAACTCTTTTCCACAGTGGCTGTACCAATCTGCATTCCCACCAATGGTGCATGAGGGTTCCCTCTTCTCCCCATCTCCACCAATACTTGTTGTTTGTTGATTTGTTGATGACAGCCATTCTGACAGGTATGAGGGGATATCTGATGATGGTTTTAATTTGCATCTCTCCAAGAAATTTTATTCTTTGTTAAAGGAATGGAGAAGGGTTAGCTCACACTCAGTGGCACCTTTTCCCCAGCTGGGAGGAGCTTTCTGTGTTTACAGGCTGTGGTGTGGAGTCATAAAGTTCGTTTAGGCATGTGCGTAATTATTCTTTGGTTGCAGTTGGCCCATTTGAACATGGTCCTTTTCGCACATGATACTCCATCTTCATTGTAGTCTTTGAACTCTGCCCTCCTCATTTCGTGTCCTGGAGTCCTTTTTCAGTTCCTTTAAGCAAGCAATAGCTCACGACCTTGTTTAGATATTGAGAAAAATTAGGGTCTTTTGGATGATAGCCTGGTGACAAAAGTGACTGTGCTGTCTCGCACTTCTGCCAGGATTATGTGAGAAGACTGCTTGCTTCACACGCTGACCCAGTCGAGCCTCGTTTCAGGTGCTTGTTGACCATTTGTATCTTCTTTTGCGAACCATTCATTCAAGTCTTTGGCCCATTTTTTCTCTTATTGTTGAGTTGTAACCCTCTTACCATTCTTACAACTTATAAAGACATATGCATATCTTTATATAGAGATGTTACATGTAGCCCTGGCTGGGTAGCTCAGTTGTTTAGAGCGTCATCCCCATACATCAAGGTTGCAGGCTTGGTCCCCAGTCGGGGCACATAGAAGCAACCAACGAAGGCACAAATAAGTGGAACAACAAATCAGTGTTTTTCTCTCTCCCTCTCTCAGATCAATAAAAAATAAGAATAAAAAATATTACATGTAGATGTCTTTTCATTTTTTTAATAGTGTTTTGCAAAGATCACAACTTTTTAATTTTGACGGAGTCCAATTTAGCATATGAACATGGTCAGGTGCCTCCGATAACTACCCACAGCAAAGTGAACAACAAGAAAACGCCTACCACCGCCCCCTCTTACCTGGAAAAACCCTCTAATGAGCTCATATTCCCCTTTAACTACTATTGTGTTCTCTTGCTTCTTTGAGAGAGGAGCAGTTCAAAAGAAAAGTTTTAATTTACTGCGCTTACATCTCCTAAAACCCAAACTGTCTTCAGCCCCCTTCCCCCCACTCCACTGTGAAACTTCTGAGTCATGGAACCTGTCGCACCACCGGTTCTAACACCCAGGGAAGCAAGTCTGCACAAACGTCGCCACTCTTGGTTTCGGGAGTGGGCACTGGAAGCAGGGCCTGGGGGGTGGGGCCTGCACAGTTGATGGGCTGAGGCTGGGAAGCGCGTTGGCTACTTTCTCTTGGTGTCTCAGAGTCTTGCTTTCTCTTAGTTTCCCCCAATGTCTTTCTGTTGCTGTCTAAATAATTATCACACCAACGCACCTTAAAAATGATTGATGAGGGGTTCCCTTTGTCTGGCTCTTAATGAGAGTGACCTTCCCTGGCCTCCACTCGGAGTCAGACTACTTCCCCAGCCCTTTAACTTTACCACACCTGCCCCCTCAAATGGATGCTCTCGGCTCATCTTTCCTGAGGCCCCTGCCGTGCTGGTCAGCACCAACACTCTCTCTTTCTCCTACTGAGTCCCCATATTTCTTAGTAAATACAAGTCGATTACCTATTGTGCAACGGAACTCAACAACAAAAATTACTGACTTGAGGTTTGGGTCAGATGAGGCCCTGGTACAGCTGGTAAGATGATTGAGTCATCTGTCATCACAGTGTGATGGGTGAGAGGAGAAACACACAAGTCCGCTTAAGGCAAGTAGGGCTAGCATAGGAACTCCAAGCACTGGAACAGCACAAACCAAGGAGCATGAATGCCTGTGTAAAGTGATGTGCACGCGAGCGTTTACAGCAGACAGTATAGATTTGGGGGTGGGGGGAGACTTGGGGAATCTATGAGAATTGCCACAGGATGCAAGCATCACAAGATGCATAGCCTAAGTCCCAAGCTGTCCACCAAAACCCATTTTCTCTGTTGGCAGAAATGAGATTATAGCCGAGGAGATGGCTGGACTACATTTCCCAGCCTCCCTTGGTGTTAGGTGAGAACATGTAATTAAGTTATCACCAATAGACCGTGAGCAGAAGTGGTGTTTGCCACTTTGAGCCAAGGCTGTCTCAGAGTAGATGTGCCACCTATATGATCTTATTTACAATGTCACCCCAATAAATTTAACTTTAAAAAAGTGTTGGTGTGCCTCTTTCATGTTCTCTTTCCTTTTTGTGAGAACTGGACAAAAACAATGACGAGGCCCTAAGGAGACAGTGGAGCCACAAAAGGAAGGAGCTCAGGGCTTTGAAGGACTTTCCAGGGTGGAGCTGCCCTGAAAACCTGAATAATTGGCCAAGGTTGTTTCATTGGCAGCAAATAAACTTCTAATGTGTTAAGCTATGGGGAATTTTAAGTCACCTTTACTGCAGTATAACCTACCCTACATAGCATATTCTGCTTATAGTGCACTTGTGAAAACTTTATAACATATACATATATATATAGGAAAAAATGGAATGATATATACCAAGATGTGAATAATGATGGTGGAAGTATGGGTGGATTTCATTTTCTTAGCGATTTTCTGCCTTTTCCAAATTTGGTACAATGAGTATATGTTATTTTGTAGTCAGAACAATGATAAATTCTCTCAACTCAGATAGTTACAGGCATAAACACAAGTTGAAAATGAACCTCATTACCAGGAGGCATGTAGCAAGTCTATTCGAGTGGTAGAATTTAAGAGCAGAAGGCCGCAGAGGAAAAAGCGAGAAAGCAGTTCAATCCCACAGTCACCAAGGGCCTGGCCCTGCGAGAAAGCCCTCGGCCATGGCCAGCCGCTTCCCTACCCCACCCCCGGCCCAGCCCCGGCCCTCCCGAGACCTCCTGAGGGTCGCTGCTGGCGGGTGGGAAAGGGGGGGCTCCTTGCAGCTTCAGCTTGTATTTCCCTCATAGCGTCTAGGGAGGCCGAGGTGTATATGGAGTTGACAGCGGCAGGTACTAGGACCAGACGATGGAGAACGGAGAGCAGGTGTTGGGAAGGGGGCACCACTGGGACGTAGAAGCTGCGCATACTTCCTACAACTCACTCCGCCCTTAGCTCCCAGGAGAACATAAGCTCCTCATTGTCTCGCTACCCCTCTGGCCTCTCTGGCCACAGGGTACTTTTTCTCTGCTCACCTTTTCAATTCCTCTCGGGTCTACCATTAGGCTTCTTCTCACAACACTCTCTCTTCCTCTCCAATGCCTCTCCAAATCTACCCCCCAGTTTAGTGAACTTCAAACCCACATGGCCAACTGCCTCTCAATAGGAGAATTGATATATCTCAATAGGAGAATTCCACTCCCCACTTTATTCCCACCGTCCAGCCAGAAGAAACCTGGGTGTTCTCCTCATTCCTCGAGCCCCTCCCCTCTCCTTCTTTAATAGCTTTTGAATGCATCTTGTTCTCCTCATCCCCACTGCCCTGGCCTCCATACCGTTCTCATGTTTCTTTAACAGTCCAGACACTCCATTTTCCACAAAAATCCAATAATATATTTTTCTCTAATTTAAGAAAAATGGTGAAATTCTTCTTGTATGCAGAAAACAACATTGAGAATAAATAATACAATAAATATCTGTAAACCACCCCACCTGGAATTAACCAGTGAGAACATTTTCTGTCTTTTTTCTCACAGATAAATATTTCTAAAACACAGATTTTAAATTTTTACAATGTCACTTTTTTAATTAAAAAGCCTCAGTAGATCTAAATTGCGCTCAACATAACTTCCAAACTTTTTAACCTGTCTTTTAAGACCAACTGTGGTACTTCATGGTCAAGAGCATGGGCTCTAGAGTGCACACTTATCAGCTTACACAAGCAGCATATTAGTTACTTTACCTCTCTGAGGCTCGGTTTCCTCGTCTGTAAAATGGGGGCAATATTATGGACCTGCTCGGGGATTAACTAAGACGCATAAATCGTCAGCACCACTCATTTTCGTTCTGTGCCGTCGAGTCAGCTCCGACTCCTGGCAGCCCGAAGACCGAGCGATGCGCACAGTGGCCTGCCCTCGGCGGCCCTGCTCAGCTCCCGTAGACTCGAGCCCATGGCTTCTTCGGCCGAATCACTCAGTCTCACATTGGGTCTTCCTCCTTTCCTGCTGCCTCCTAGTTTCTCCCCAGCTTTTTTGTCTTTTCCACGGAGCCCTGCCTTCTCACGATGTGCCTGGAGTAGGACCGCTGCGGTTTTGTCAGCTTTGCCTCCAGCGACGTTTCAGGCTTCATTTGCTCTAGGACCGGCTTGTTCCTTTTTCTGGTGATCCGGGTGTCCCTACAGCTTTCCTCCAACATCATTTCTAATGGATCAATATTTTTTTCCTGTCACTCACCTTCTTCACTGTCCAACTTTGGCATTCGTGCACAGTAATTGGGAACACAAGGGTGTGGATGGTCTTAGCCTGGGTCCCTGGTGACAATCTTTGCTCTTGGTGACCTTTCCTAATTCTTCCATTGCTGCCCTTCTGAGTCTCAATACGGTGCCTGGCATGTAACGTATGTGTTAGATTTCTAACTCTTCTATCCTGCTATTCCAAGGTAAGAAGGAAAGATGGAAAGAAGGGGAGGGGGGGAGCATTCAAAAGAAGGGGAGAGAAAAAGGAAAAGGGGAAAAAAAGAGCTTAGGGAATGAGCTGGATAAGAGGGAAGAGAAGGACTGAGAAGATGAGAGGAGGGACGTCCAAATGGAGAAGGAAAATAATGAGGCAAAAACAGCAAAGGAAGAGGTACTTCCCAGGATGGAAGAGGCTCTCTGAGGATGAAAAGGGACTGTGGTATCCGGTAGGATTTGGTATAGTTAGGGCTGCGGAGCCAGAGGTCAATGTCAGCGAGGGGCTGCTGGCAGGGGGTCCAATCCCAGGGCTGGGTCACTGGCTCTGGCACAGCTCCACCGGGAGGCAGTGCGGAGCCCTGGCTCCTTTGTCTGTCATTCACCCCCTCCCTGGAGATGCTGGGGAAACACAGAATCAACTGATGCCAAGTCCCTAGGAGAGGTTCTGTGATACTTGTAATTTGAGGGATAGGACAGGCATCGAGCTTTCTGAAGATTAATTTTTGATTTATTGTTGGTAGCAATGATTTATTCTGATACATCCCCAGGGCAAAGAAAGGGCTGTAAATATTTTAAATGCTGTTAGCTGGTGACAAGAAACATGGCTGGTTGGGGAGTAGGGCAGATGGGAATTTCAAATGCCTTTTCTTTCTAAATTACTTAAAGGCAAACTATGAACACTTGCTAGCTTGTTTAAAATGGAGGCTGAGGTAGGGTAGAGAACATTAAATTGTTATCTTATTAACTCGGACAACATCTTATGTTTTCTCCATAAAACCCATTTGCTTTCCCGACAGATTGGGTTGGTCTGGCCCTTACTGCCTGCAGAGCCAATACAAGGAGGCGGCTTTCAGGCTCCTAGAGAGGAGGGGTCCGGAAGAAGAGTCCCACCCCGTTGGGTGGCCTTGACTGAGGCACTCTGACCCTGAGCCTCAGTTTCTCCACTTGTAAAATGGAATGATAACCCTTGCCGGTGTGCCAGGGTGGAGAGGGAGTGCTTGGTATGATGGTTAGAAGAAACAGCCCCATAGCGTTTGTTTCCCAGCCTCCCCTCCCCTTGGCTCTCCTACCAGCCCTGACTGTCGGGTAGAGAGGTGGCTATTGCCTCCCACAGGACAAGGAAAGCAGCTGAGTGGTGGCAGGAGCAGAGCCAGCAGTGGGCTGTGGGGGAAGGGCAGCGTTAGCCTCTCTGGAAGCGGAGGCTAAGGTGAGGTGGGTGAGGCCCTATCCTGGAATGCCAAATTTAAGAGGGTGCCAGAAATCTCAGTAACCAAGGTGAATAATATTTTACTGAACTATTTTTAAAAATCAAAAATAACTCAAAAAAAATCCATAACGAACAAAACACCTAATTTTTGAATGAGGACAGAATCAGTCAAAAGGAGGAGACTCCCTGGGACTCCCCACTGGGACTTTGTCCATCTTGGTCCCTCGGTTTAAGGTAGAACTCCCCTTCCTCTCTGACCTCCAGCTCTCCCCCTAGAGGCCGGCGAGGCAGGCAGCCTCCTCAGCGGCCCTGGCCTTAGGCCCCGCGGGACTTCAGTCCCTGCCCGTTACTTACTAGCTGCGGGATTCTGGGATAGCGGCTTGACATTTTATGTATGTATGTATGTATGTATGCATGTTAATCCTCACCCAAGGATATGTTTATTGATTTTAAAGAGAGGAAGGGAAAGAGAGAGAGAGAGAGAGAAACGTCGATCGGTCGCCTCCCACACACACCCGGACTGGAGCTCAAACTCACGAGGCTTTGGTGCACAGCACAACGCTCCGGCCAACCAAGCCACCCAGTCAGGGCAGGCTTCACATTTTGTAAGTCTCAGTGTTTTACTGAAAACCTCAGTTTTCTCATTTGTAGCTGCCTCATTGGGTTATGGTGAAGATTAAATGCATAAAGCATTTAACAAGGGGCTTGCTCCATATTAAGTGCTCAATAAACCTAGTTATTATTTTTACGTATAAAATAGGTGTCATGTCCTCAGTGCCCAAGTGAGACAAATTGTATGCTAGAGGCATAATAATACCTAGAAGGGAGGGGAAAAGACCCAAGCACAGTGCTCTATTCGACTCCTGGAGCCCCCAGGGAGACAGCACTATCTGCTCACGCCCCTGGCTCCTAAAAGAGTCTTGCCCGTGGCCTGGGCATCTCAACCGGCCCCTCCGAAGGCAACTTCAAGGCTGGACCCTGACCTGCTGGACCGCCTACACAGTGAGTGCGCTCCCCCCAGCCACACACTGCCTGGGGCAGGTGCTGGCAGGTTACAGCAGGTCACAGTGGGAAAGAGACAGCAGCACAGTGAGCCCTAAGGGTCTTGGTGACTAGCCTTGCTTCCCTTTTTGAGACAAATACTAAGAGCACGGAGCTAAATTTATGGCCCATCTACAGCAAGCACATGATCCATTCCATACGAAACTCCATCTAAATGTGCAGTCTTATTTTCCCTTGGTCTCATTCCCCTCGCTGGTTTTAATTTACTTAAAGTTGCCTTAAATCCATTTTGAAACAAGATGGAAAATAAATAAATAAGTACATCCTATCTGTATTTAAACAGCTTCCCATTGTGTATGTATATATTCTTGTGTTTCTCTTTTCCAAAAATTACTGCCTGCTGATGCCTGCAAATGGCTGTGTTTGCGTGTGCTAATTGTGTAACTGACTGGGTTTCAAATGGAGAGCTCTGATGAGTACCCAGGAAGCGAGGAAACAGCGTGTCTCAGTTTGCAGCGGAAAAGGCAGGGTTGGGCCAGGTGTCTGCCCTTGGAAGAGTCCACTGAAGGCTGTGGTTCTCAACTGGGACAGGTTTTTCCTCCTCAGGGGGCATTTGGTAATACCTGAAAACATTTTTGTTGTCCTAACCCAGGTGGGGAAGGGAGCATCTGGCATTGTTACTGTCATCTAGTGGGTAGAGGTCAGGGGTGCTCATAAACAGTCAATGACACAGACCCCACACAGGAATGATCTGGTCCCAAATGTCAACAGTGCCGAGGCTGAGACACCCCGACTTCAGGGTAGGTTAGTTCTAGAAGGGAGGAGGAGCAGAGGCTCATAGGTACCAAAGGTGGCAGCCTTCTTCCCCGGCCAGGAAGGAGATATGAGAGGACCCATCTCCTCAACTGCCAGGAGGGCCTGGGTCTCCCCCTCAGATCACAGGAGAAGCAAGAGAGACTTGGGAAAGAACGGATTTCTCCAGTGTCCCCAGGAGGGGTCAGACTTCACGATGGGGGAAACTTGCACTCAGCACCGGGCATCTTCCAATTGCCCCTCCACTACCCCCACCCCCACCCCAAGCTTCTACTCTGTTCAGCCAAGGGAGTCCCAGCAGAGGGTTAGAGGATGAGAGAAGCACAAGGAAGGGGCCTTGACCCCAGGCCGTCTCTACCTCAGGCTGGCTGCATCCTCAACTGCCACGGCAGGTCCTCTCGAGCTGGGCTCCCCACCTGTCTCCCCTTACAGGATCTGCCAACGGTGCCTAGGTCACCGCTTAGAGCCTTCTAGGTAGGAGCACCAACCGCGGAGCAGAGCCCCGCTGTGCTAGGTCTGTGGTTTCCCCAGCCTTGCCCATACCTATGTAATCGTCCCCGTATGCAGTCTTCCTCGGATTCTCCTAATTTGAGTGTGTCACCTGTTTTCTTCAGGAAATCTTAGCTGCCACACATTCAATCATTTGTTTACAGAATGTTCAGTGAATACCTACTATATACCTAGGCACACGTCTAGGTGCCTGGGCTACACAGGTAAACAAAACAGAGGTCCTGTCCAGTGTCCTCTGACCTTCCAGCCTCGCTCCCATTTGGACAGTGTCAGTG
Source organism: Mormoops blainvillei (assembly GCA_004026545.1). NCBI lineage: Eukaryota > Metazoa > Chordata > Mammalia > Chiroptera > Mormoopidae > Mormoops > Mormoops blainvillei. The sequence goes on from PVJD01014918.1 coordinate 18,100, forward strand.
TGTCCGGCTCAGCTTTGTGCCTGTGTGTAGTGCGAGTGGGGGTTGCCCTCGGGGATGCCAGACAGCTTCCTGAGGCCACTTCCCCAAGGCAAGAGGCAGCGGGTTGTCACCCTGACCACCACAGCTCTGCCACTGGCCACCTCTGCATACCTGAGCATGTCACTCAGCCTCTCTGGCTTGCATTTGTCAGAACAGATAAACAACCTTCAGGTTTTCAGTATTTGGAATTAAAATTTCCTATCCTGGATCGCTGCCCAAATCCTGGGGTGGGGGAGTGGAAGCTGGCAGGCCGTGTACATGCACAGCCTTCTGGAGGGAGCCCTGGTGAGCACAGGGGAGGGCAGGGTCTTTAGGCCCTGCTGCTGGCTGTGGAGGGAGGGGAGCTCCTCTGGGTCCTCTGAGGCCTTCTGACTCCTTCCCACCCTCCCCTGCTAGCCATACCTTCACTGGGGCTATATGCATTCTTCTAGGTTCAGACACTGCCAGCCAGGAAGCTCTGGTCCCCTTAGCACACCCAGCGTGGCCCTGCTGGTGCCAGCTGGCAGGACCCAGGCAGCTTCCTAGGCGAACACATGCGCAAACTTTTCTGGATGCTACCAGCTGGCAGGGAGCCCCGTGACTTGGGGCAATGCTGCACCCACCAGCCCAGACTCACAGGCATCTCTCCTGCTCTGACGGACCTTCGGGGCTGGACCCAAGCAACTTCACTTTAGAGAGTTGGGCGAGATGGAAGGGTGAGCAAGGGTGCCCCGGGAAGTGAGCAGGGCCCGTGTCGTGGCGGGTACGAACAAACAGATACTGGTGGAGTCTGCATGCCCTGTGGTGCCCCGTGCCAGCTGCCTGCGTGGAGAGCCAGCCTCTCATTTAACCTTCCAGCTGCTTGGTGACATGGGCCGCCCTACAGCCCTTTCTCGACCAAGACTCTGGGTTTAGAGAAGGCAGGTGGCTTTCCCAGGCTCACGCAGCTAGCAGGATGGGAGACCTGGGGTTCTAACCCCTGAGAGCTTCCCGTTACACAACACGCTTCTCCCCTCACAGAGACCTCCCTCCCCCAAGGCCTCTCCCCTCGTCCCCGACGACCTGATCCCCAACCTCACTCCTTGGCCCCCTGGGAAAAAGCAGGGTTAAGTGGGAGCTGCCTGTTGCCAGCGTCTGGCCTTTTGGGGCTCTTCAGGCTCTCGGGGGGCCTGCAAGCCTATTAATTCAAGAGGCTCCAGGATGGGGGAGTGGGGCCATGCCACGAGAGTAAGACCCCTGAGCTGCTGTCCCTGGACACAGAGCTTTCTGGCTAGGGTCCGCCCCATTCATTGCTGGGCAGATCACACCCTGTGTCATCTTCTCATGACACCTTCCAGTGGGCAGAGGGAAAGGCCCCGGGGGCCAGGGTATGAGGAATCTCCCACCAGCCTTGCCTCAAACTGGTCCCCTGCTATACCGCAAGCAAATTTCACCGACCTGTCAGTCAGGGACAGGGCCTCTCTTCCCCTTTGGGTCTACAAGAGGTAAAGATGAGAAAATGCCCTGTCCCTTCATCAGACTTCTTTTCTTGGCTGGGATGGAGAATCCCTCCCTCCCTCCTTCCCTTCTTCCCTCCTTCCCTCCCACTTCTCTCCCATCCACATCCTACCCCCTGTCCCAAAGCAGACTTGGTTCACAACTTTCTCTGTGCTCCCGGGAGCCCAGTGCAGCCCTTAGGGCTGCCTCGTTACCTGGCCCTATGATTGCTTCTTACTGCTTTTCTCCTCAGAAAGGACGTGAGCCTCTTCGACCTTATAGTCCTTCTCTGGCCCAATGCCTGGCAGGCTCAGGGCCCCAGACAAAGGGCCCCTGAGAGAAGCCAGCGTCCCCGTTTGCTCCCTTCCACAGGGGCAAGCGCTGCCTGCTCTGTGCCGCCTCTGGGCCCGGTGCCAAGGGAGACAGAACAGGGAGACTCATTCCTGCCTCTGAGCCCCTGGACGATACCAAAGGGGTTCGAGACAGCCCACAGCCAGGCACGGATTGCACAGTAACCTCAGAACTGCTCTCAGGACTTTCTGGGAGGAGGAGAGGAGTGAGGACTGAGGCTGTTAGAGATGTCACCCAGGAACAGGTGGGATGCTGAAGGACAGGAGGAATGGAACTGGCGAAGGGGGAGAGGAAGGAAGACTCTTCCAGGTGGGGAAAGGGAGGGGCAAGAGGGGACGGAGTCCGCGGGGAAGGAAGCCCTGGCCAGGTCAGAGGGTTGACCCTGGGGAGAGGTGGCGGAGAATGTGAAGCCCACTCGTGTTCAATCCCTGCTTGTTGAGTGCCTATCACGTGCCACGTGCTGTCTGAGGCACCTCAAATGCATGCTGTCGCTCACTCCTTACAACAACCCTCAGGGTTCAGCAAATGTTCAAGGTCAAAAGACAAAGGGTAGAGTCATTCTGAACCCAGGCCTCTGGCTCTCCAGCAGGGCACTCAGTGGATGGCAGCAGCGGCGTGGCAGGCGTTGGGCATTCGTTCATTCAACCAGCATTTCGTGGACCCCGGCAGCTGGTGCTAGAGCTGTGCCGGTGAGTAAGGCAGGCATGGCACCTGCCTTCAGGGAACCCACGGTCTAGTGAAGGACAGCCTTTCGATGAAAACAATTACATAAATATTTATATACATGGAATTAAAATAGGTATTTTATTTTAAACATAAACATCATTTTAATACATACATATGAATTTTGAACAAAAAGTACAGGATGCTATGAGAGCAAGTGGCAGTGCACCCGTGGGTCCAGATTTCCATGTAGAAGGTACTTAGGGACTGTCACTGGAGGGACTGGAAGTCACAGGCAGAGCTGAGAAGGCGTGCTCACCATCGGCTCTCCCGAGCCCCTCGAGCAGCTCCAGGACCACTGAATATCTTCCTGGGTGGGCTGAGAGCCTTGAAGGAATTGATGGAGATGATGGAGCTCTAAAGCACCGCCCAAAGCCCCCCTTCATGCTGCCCCTGGGTTATCCTACTCTGGGGGGACAGCGGGGGATTGCTCTTGCTCATATCTGAGCCATGTTCGGGGATTGCCCTGGGGGTTGCCTGCTGACCCCTACAGGTGAGCACAGAGTACAGCCTTGCTACCTTCCCACCCTCTGTGCTTCTAATCAATGTGCCAGGTCAGGTGAGACTCCTTCCACCTCTGTGCTGAGCACCCAACTCACAGTGCCCCCATCCCATCATCAGAGCATGCCTACAAGTCGGAAGGAGGAGTGGCACGCCCCACGCACACAGCATCATGACAATGCACTATGTGGGGTTGATTGGGCAGGCAGTCCCATCACAGAAAAATGAGCACTGGTCTTGGAACCAAGAGCTTGAATTGGAATCGAGTTCTGCTGCTTACAGACAAATGATGCCACCATTCTGAGTCTCCTTCTCCTCTGGGAGTTGTGGAAATGGTTGGGAGCAGCTCTGGGTATGTTCAGGATGGAAGAAGATGACCTCTATGAAAGCCCTGCCCAGGGCTGGACCCATGACACTTGAGTCCTGGGCCTTTGTGTTCTCTTCAGTGTGAACCACAGTGATCGATTACATTCTGCAGAATCAAAGCGTCTGGGATCAGAGAGGGCTGAAGGGCGTTGATTTCTACCCCCCACCGTGTTAAGGACACCCATTACAGGGTCGTTGATGACGGCCACCCTGTCTCAGTTTTTTCCAGTCTAGAAGCTCAAGTTCAACACGTGTTGGAGCCTCAGTGTGCATGGTTAGAATATCCTTCCCTTCGCTGTCCTGCAATCCGCCTTCCCTGTGTCTGTCAGCAGGCATTCCCCTACGTGCACACACTGACATACGTCAGCAGGAGCATAAATATGTATGGCGTGTAGCTAGTGCAGTTGGCTTGTAGGATTCCCGGTGATTCAGACGGGAGCTTTTTGCATAAGAAGGCTTTTACCTGAGGGGGGGTCCTGGATAGGCAGCTGTGAGTGCGAGCAGGAGAGAAGACTCTTGGCCTCTCTGAGTGTTCTGGAAGCCTGCCCTTCACTGCAGCAGCCGAGTGTCTGAACTTGAAGAGAGGTAGGCTGGCAGCTGCCCTTGGGCTCTGGAATTGAAAACCAATCAGCCTTTGGAGGTTTTTATTCAAGAAGCCCCTCCCTGGCTCTGCAGGCCAGGCCTCAAGACAAAGCGTCTATAATCAGAGGGCCTAAAGCTACCTCGCCCGGCTGCACTGAAGCTGAGCCCTTCCCGAGGGTAGACCGGACGGCTCTTACTCCTACCAGCCCTGGCATCTAGATTTCCTCCAGAGCTGAGTCCAGAGAGGAAGTCCTAGATGACTTCCTCTAGCCTCCAAAAGATCCCCGGATAATGTCACCCCACCACATCCCACCACTTAGCACACACTTCAGAAAATGCAGATATTTTTAAACTTCAAATGGTGTGGCCAAGAGCTTATACGCACTTGGGATTAGTTCCTCTTGCTGCTGGGTAGCCAACACCCTCAGTGTGACCATTCTTCTGAGCATCCGGGGTCGGAAAGAACATCCTCTGGGCCTTCAGAGGGTGCTGAGGAGTCGTGGGCACAGGAGTGAGACAAAGGGACAGGAAAGTCATCCCTCGTGCCTGGGCCTCCTGCCCGGAGTGTGCCTGGTCGGGGAGCCCTCTCCTGGGAGCGTGCACAGGGTGAAGCCTGAACTGGAGAGGAGAGTGCTTCCTGGAAGGGAGTAGGGCAACTTCCAGCTGGACTCTTGGTAAGCCCAGAGTTAATCCCCCAGAGCCCCATGTCCCCCTGCACCCTAAGCCACTGCCATCACCAGCAAGGCCTGGGACTGCACAGCTGTTCTACCAACACTTAATTTCATTCCATTTGTCCCTTTGGCCAATCCAGTTTCCTTTCCCAACAGCTCCTCTGCTAAGGAAGAAGGGGAGCAAGACGGGGATAAAGACGATCAAGGCTGAAAAAGGCGACTAGCTGTAAAAGCTGGGCTGCGTGCCCCATGCTCTCACTTATCTTTAAGTCTGGGCCGTAGAAGCTTCTCCTCCAGGAAAATGCCCCTCATTCCGCTCACCCCCAAGACCAAGGTAACCCCTCCTCTTGTTCTCATAACACCCTGGGCATGTCCCCATCACTGTGCTAACAACATTCTGCTAATTTTGGTCATGTGACTGTTTTCCCCAAAAGACTGTAAGCTCCTTGAGAGCAGAATCTGTATCGTTTTTCTATTTTTGAAGTTCGAGTGCCCACTGCAGGGTCCAACATATAACAGGCACCACATAAATAGGTGGTAGGATCCCCCCCGAGCCTGTGAAATTCACAGAAGAAAATGCAGAGGGAGGGAGTTGGGGTCAGTCAGAGCCAACAGAGACCTGCCTGCATTCGTACATGTTTTCTGGGGGCTGGGAGGGCGGGGCTGGGGAACAGCGGCTGCCGCGGTAGGAGAGAGCGCAGGATTCAGAGCTCGTGGGAATGAGCCTAGCTACAGGCTTCCCTCTCTCCTGGTTTGCTTTTTCCACGACACGAGAAGACCACAGTCCTCGCTCGCAGCATAGAAAGTGACTACACCTCCAGTCCCCCAGGACCAAGTGCTAGGATAGGCCGGGTGACCAGTAAAGCCAGCAGTGTTGTTATTCTAGGCTGAATGGCCATCCATCACCTGAGAGCTCAAGACATCTTTCTGGAACACCCGCTCTGCTTTTGGCACTGAGGGGAACACAGAGATGAGTGACACCCAGGCCCCCGCCTTCTCAGAGCTCCCAGTGAAGCTTGAGGGAGGGAGTTAGAGGCTTGCATGAACCTTAAAGAAAAGACGGTATTTAACGAGGGAGAGAAGAGCCGAAGGACAGGGCGGGCCCAGGGACACACCATCCACCCATGCCCAGGAAAGCACTGGGCTGCCTGGTTTGTACCATGGAGAGCTTTCTCCTTGTGACTGAATTTCTTAGAGGCTTAAAATTAAAGCATTTTAAAACTGTAAATAGTTATTAGTCTTTGGTGACTTCTAAGTTTGGGACATGGATAGATCTTGCACATTTTAAGATTATAAAAATATGCTCTCACATTTTCTTCTGGCACTTACAGAGTTTCCATCTTATTTTAAAATATTTGACAGATGATCTAGAATAAATTTTGATTTTAGGAATGATTTGCTTTTTTCATGTAACAATATAGCTTGAGCCTCATCCTTACCAGTGTATGAAAGTCATCTTATTCTTTTTACTGTGTCAATAGTTCTATCATACGACTTTCTGGACATTTATTAACCAGTTCCACAAATTATAAATTATTTCCATATAATGTGCCATTATAAATAGTGATGTGATGAGTGACCCCCTCAAAGACATCTGAAAGGTCATTTAGTTTAATGCCTCTGACACAACCATGTGCTTACAAGTCACATGGGGATCTTATGTGTTAAATTTCAGGCTCTGGTCAGCGGTCTAGGTGAGGCCCAATTGCCTGCCTTTCTACCAGGTTTCCAGGTAATATTATGACGCTGGTGAGTGGGTCACATTTTGAGTACTAAGAATTTAGTCGACTTGTATAATTCTTAAATTCTCTTTCATACATCCCATGCATTGAGGACGCAGGTCTTATGAGCCATCTCTTTCCACCTTAGCATAGCTTCAGTTGGGGTTCTTCTCAGCCCTGGTTTTATATCCTGGATCTAGATGGATCGGGTCTGAACCATCACTCGCATGCCAGCCCTTCAGCTGCTTGCTAGACAGTTGTCTTTCATGCGTCTTTTCTTCGAACTGAACATCTCCTCCTGGCCTGCTCCCATGTGGCTGCGGTTGTCAGGGCCCGCGAGGGAGAGGGGAAGCGCGCTGCTCTGCCCCAGCCTCCTCCTTCTGAACTTTAGTCTTTGTTGGAAGGTTCCACGTCTGCTTGTCCAGGTAAGGTCATTAACTTTTTCAGTGCTAAAGGTCAGAGTCCTGTTTCACGCCTACCTATTCTGGAAAGGACTCTCTCTCTCAGACTGACTGGTTGGGGTAGAAATCCCAGTACTGGAGATAACCCAGTGGTGTGCTGGTAAGTGCTTAACAGAGAGCTCTCCAAAAGAGCCACCCGGATTTGTAGCGTTTGCTGATTTCCGTGGCGTCAGTTCTTCCACCGCGATCCGTTTCGGGCTAGCCATGCGAGGTCACCGCGCTGCACCACGATACACCACGATGTTGTATAGCATTGCCACTGCACAGGCAGAACAACGCAGATAGCCTCAAGAACGTGGATAATACATTGTTGTATAACAGTAAGTGATGAGTTTTGTGTATATGATTTTTATTTTCATTTATTTCATTGTAATTTTTAAGGATGGCTGAGCCAGCTCCAGCACCCTACAGTGGGCGCTTATCTTGCAAGTCAGAATCTCTTTCGCCCCTGAGACCTCTGGCAGGGAGGAACCAAGGTTGCCCTTCTCTGCAGGCCCTGTGCTCCCGGGTGCCTTTGAGTCCCCTTTCTTCTTGTTCCCACCCGGAAGCCAAACCTCACTCTTCCAGCATCAGTGTTCTGCTGTCCCCTGGTGGCAGCTCCTGCCCTCTGCGGTTGCCTGAGAGCTTTATCCACCGCAGGACCGGCAGCTCCCCTGCAGGTCAGAGAGGCTCCCAGGCTAAACAATCACCCCCTCCACACCCTTCTGGACCCCGGGGATGGGGGTGAGGGGCAGGTTAGAACGTCCAGGCCTCTGGTCCTGCTGCTCCCCCCACCTTCCGGATTCATGGATTCTCACTGCCCTCTGCAGTTCCTAAGGGGTGGTGATGAGAAGGGCAAACGGGTCCATCCCTAGCACTGTGACCCCATCCAGTGCCCCTGCTCGATCAGTGTACCTGCACTGTCAGCCCCACACCAGCAGCTTCCGCGAGAAATTTGCTCCAAGGGGAATCTGACACCAGAGTTCTATCGCGTTGTCTTCTGCGTTGGGGCCCCACGGGAAACGCTCACCAATCATCTGCATCAAAGCTGGGCATCAGAGCTGTCATCGCAGAGCAGCTGAGAGAAGAGGGAAAGAGTAAAGACCATGTCGGCTCAGCACCGACGCGCCCTGCGGTGGCGAGGCCTCCTCCCGTGACTCCTCCCGTCCCAGTCAGAACTGGAAGCTCGAGCAGGGACGACCTAGATCTCCTGAGGCAGTGGCCTTCAGATCACATCGACCAAGGATGCCCTGTATAGAAAGGGTGCACGAAGCAACACTTACCCTTTCCGTGCGCATTGCATTTTAACGTTTCCATTATTTTCTATCCTGCCCATTTCATTGAAAAAAAAAAAAAGCCACAACTTAATAAATAGAACTCACAGCTCTTTAATGGGTCACCACCTGCATTCTACAAGACACTGACCTAGGTGGACCCTTCATTTCACTGAGAAGAAACAGAGGAGGGCAAAGAAAGAACAAACCTGCCCAACAGCAAATCAGAGGCAGACCCGGATCTAGAATTAGGACTCTGCCCTCACTCCAACGCGTCCTCCAGGCTCTGTCCCAAGGCTCATGCACTGAAGCCCAGAGAGGTCTCACTCTCTGTCGCTCTGATCCATTTAGGACAGGTTATCAGTATCTGACAGCAGGCTCTTTCACACCCGGAAGTCAGGGGTTGTCAGCCGTCCTCTCTCTCAGGTCCGGCCATAATGAACTTCTCCTGTTTCACCACAGGGCGGCAGTAAAGAGAAGCAAATGGCCTTGTTTGTAAGGAAAAAGGGAGTGGTCGGCTCCTGGCAGGTGTCTGAACTCTAGAGGTAAATGAATAGCATTAGTATATCTGCTTGAGGTCAGAAGCCTAGAGGCAATATTTTATCAAATACCTTTAGAACTTACTTTTATTGATTCAAGGTAGGGGAATACTCTTATGACTAAACAATGCTTGATTCAATATTTGTTGAATGAGCATCGATGGTAATACAAATCTATATTTTGTCATTATGTTTCAAAAAATTTTAATGTTCAAACCCACTGATCCAAAAATTCAACTAATAATTTAATATAAGGTGCTAATTATAGAGATGTTCACTACAAAAATTTACTTTTAATGAAAAAAATCAGCCCTGGCTGGTGTAGCTCAGTGGATTGAGCACTGGCCTGCAAACCA
>PVJD01014919.1:0-27095 GCA_004026545.1 Mormoops blainvillei
GGGGGACAGACTGACAAATGTCACAGGGGCGGGGGTGGGGGACTGGGTAAAGGGGGGTGAAGGGATTGGCTGAAGAACATGTAGGCACAGCCTGCGGGCACAGGCGATAAGGTAGTGGAGGCCTGGGTGCAGGTGGGCACAGGGCGGGGGCGGGGAATGGGGACATCTGTAATAGCGTCAACAATAAAAAAGCTTTTAAAACTTTCAACAGGCCAAGGCCTGGGCAGCTTGCTCGGGGCGAGGGAAGCATCCAGAAACAGCTTCCTCCATCTGCTTCCCCACGTTAAGAAGGGTTGAGTTCATTTTTGAGAAGGTTAGGCATTCGCGTTGTTCAGAAATTTTTTTAATTATGAGAAGTTATGGACGAACAGCCCACCCCCCATCAGGGCCCCCTCTTCACCATCTGCATCCACCATCCCCCAAACAGCCCGGCACACACAAGAAAATGGGGCTCTCTGCTTGCCCCGTCCTCACACAGTCTCGCATGGCCTATTTTCCTCTTGATAACATAACCTTGAGACCCTTCCAAGTCGGGGCGTAGACTCGATTCTTTGCACCACAGCACGAACAGGCAGAGGGACGGACACAGCAGACTGGATTTAAGTGGCTTCACGTCAGTGGACTTTCAGGTCATTGCTCATCGTTGCCGTTGCAGAAAAGGCCTCAGTGAATCTGCCCACGTGGCAGGGCGGCCAAGGCTGGTCACGTCTTTCTAACTGTGGCAGATGTGGCCCGACCGCTCGCCATCAGCCACCTCTTTTCTTCCAGTGCTCCCGACGGAGTGTGTTGTCCAGTATTGGGATCAGTTTCCAGTCCCCTATGAAAACTGGCACCTCAGGGCGGGAGGCTCAGCACCCTTCATGGGCTCGGGGGTCACCGTTGGTTCTTTTTCTGTGAACTCAGTGTCCTCTGGGCCCACCTCCTGTTTTCTATGAACATACAGATCTTTTTCCTGTCAACTTGGGGGAGCTGTGGTGTGAGCTGCAAATGGTTTTTGAAAATGTTTTTTCATTTCCTTTTAGACTTTGCTCTCGGTGGTTTTTTCTTAAAATGAAGTACAACACATTCACCTGACCTTTCGTGGCTTCTGAATTTTATAGTTTTACAATTAGAGAGGCTATTCCTTTGCTGAATTTATAAGAGAGTTCTCACGTTTCTTCTAGTATTTTTAGCCCTTCATTTTTTAAGTTTAAATCTTTTATCCATTTGGAATTTATCCCGGCGTACGGCATGAGAGCTTTCTGCAGCTTTTTCTGGATGGTAACAATGTTTTCCAACAACGGAACTGACTGGTCCATCCACAGAGCACGGAATTCCCCCGTGTGTCTGGGCCGACTACAGGACTCCGTGTTCTCCTGCATTGATTATGTCCATCACGTGCCTTTATCGTTCGGCTTTAATCATCGTGGTTTAATGAAAGGTTTTAGTATCTAGCAAAGCAATTTTCAGTTTATTTATTTTGCCATGTAGCCTTCAGAAACACCTTGTCTCATTAAAATAATTTTCATGTGCTTATTGGAATGATTTAGAGACAACTGCCAACTTTAAAATGATTTTTTTCCCTAAAAACAGGCTAGATTCATTTTGATTTCTAATTTTTTTTTGTAAATCTTAACAAATTTTCAAGCTCGTCGGTGGTTCCCCAGAGACAAAACCTGTCAAAATGGCAGGAAATTGAAACATCACAGGCACTGGTTCTCGGATGAGCGCTGTTCTTCGCCAGAGTTGGCGTCCTAACAGTGAGTGGGAGGTGATGACAGATGCGGAACGGCCTTAAATTTTACTTGAAATTAAACACTTAAAATCAGGCTTTATGTTTTCCCGGCTTGATTTTTCGGTGAAGCCCCCGTATGACTCAGGCTCCGGCTCCCGGGGCTCTCGCGCTTCCAACGCGGCTGCAGAGCCGGGCTCGTCCAGGGCGCCGCGCCCGAGGCTCCGAGGCGGCGCACGGTCCCTGGCGTGGCAAGTCCAGCCCCGCTTCCCCCGCCGCGCGGGCAGGTCTCGGGAAACGTGCGTTTACTCCCAGGGAAGGAAAACCATATCTTGACAACTATCATAAAGGGAAAATCACGGTTATTTTCATTTTCTGATTCCCCACGTTACACAGGAGAAGAGGGAGGCCCAGGGTCCCTCGGCCGCTAAGGGACGAGCCGGCCGGGCCGGGCCCCGCGGTGCTCGGCGGACCGCGGGCCGTACAGGCGGGAGGCCCCGGGCGCCCCGGGGCCGGAGCATTTGGGGCTCGGAGCTCTCCTCTGATCCTAAGCTCTTGCCCTCTGGCACGTTAGTTGTTTTTAAAAATCCTGTTCTACCATCTGGAAAGCAAAGATAATATTAATACTTTCTTCATAGGTACCCAAGAAATGAGAGACATTATTAAAGCCAATTTAGAAAATCACACTGGTTCTCACACATTCCAGTGTTAAAACTCTGTTTGCCAAAGAATCCGATACGGCAGATGGGGCGATACTGCCCTGACTAGTTTCCCTTTTGGAAAAACTGACAAAGTTTAGACACGGCCTTTGTCATATTCTGGAATGATTAATTTAAACAATGAAGCAAGTGGTTGAAAACTTTTCATTTTTATTTTTAAAATACTTCTGAAAGTGAGAGAAAATATTCTGGAGGACCAAGCCAGTAAATTACCCACCAGGGAACAAGAGCAACCCCTTCCTTACTTCGGACGCTGGTGTCCGTCCCCAGCGCTAATCCCCCCGCCCCCGCCAGTGCCCCCGCACCCACCCTCGTACCCCCACGCTCTCAGCAGCCGTCCGGCGTGAACACTCGTGTGAAAGGGAAAGGGACGTGGGCGATGTGTGTGCCAGAAAGCCAAGAGTGACGGTCACTGACAGCCACGGCGACAGGAGCCACGAGCAAGGGGTGTCTTTCCAGCTGCTTTTAAGCATCCTGTGTGGGTCTGACATGGACAGTCCCTCGCGTTTACTTGAAATAAAGCATTGAGCGCAAGCTTTTCTTGATCAAGAAGTGCTTTGCAAATGGCAGTACTCTCCCATAGTGTATAGACATGGACCCCATCTTTTTTGTCCAGTCCTCTATGGAAGGACACTCAGGCGGTTCCCAGGTCTTAGCCACTGTGAATGATGCCGCAATGAATATGGCGCTGTGTATATATGCAAATAAATGCTCTCTAATTTGGGGAGCAGATACCCAGAAGCGGAGTTGCTGGGTCAGATGGTCACTCTATTCTGAATTCTTTTAAGAACCTCCAGAAGTTTCCATAGTGGCTGTCCCAGTTTACATTCTCGCCAGCTCAAGAATATCATGCTAAGAGAAATCAGTCCATCGGAAAAAGCTAAGAACCGCATGATTTCACTCACATGTGGAATATAAAACTGAAACTCATACACACAGGCCACAGCCCGTCAGTCACCGAAGGAAGGGAGGCGGGGACCTGAAGGGTGAAAGGGGCCAAGTATGTGGTGACAGAAGATGACTTGACTTTGGGTGGTGGGCACACAGTGTGATATACAGATGATGTACCACAGAAATATACACTTGAACTCTCCGTCATCGAATTAACCAATGTCACCCCAACATGTTTTGTAAAAAAGCCAAAGCCAAAAACAAAGATTAAAAAAAAGAGTGACCCTTCTATACGGTTACCGTTCCTAGTTATAGATATATATATATATATATCGCTTATAAAGCTTCAGCAAGAATTTTATTTCAAAATTTGATTTGTCTTCTCCTCACTCTAAATTTGGCATGAAAACCCAGGTTTGGCGCCCCGCTGAAAAGATCCGTACAAAGTCTACTCCGGACAGTGAACCGGGGCCCCGTCAGGTAATCCGAAGGCTTCTGCAGATTAAGTTCGATTCTCCACGCAATTCTTTTGTTTTGCAAACTGGTCAAGTTTTTTCATTGCTATCTACTCCCCCCCCTTTATTGTTTATTTGTTATGTGGGAAACGCTTCCTGCAGGCAGTTTGTCCGGGAAATGACAGCAGCAGACCTGCTGGCCCCCCCTGGCCCCACCGCCCCTTCCCCAGACTGCCGCCACTTGAGATATTTACATGGGTTGGCAAAAACGTGGAAATAAACGTGTGGAATAATTTGCCGGTGCACTCAGAATCATTCCATTTATTTAAAACTTTAGAGACGTGTGAAAAGCCCGTATGGTTCAGAGATCTTTTTATATATCCATTGAAAGATTATATAACATGTGATTTTGCCAAAAAAAGAAGCTAACTACTTTCAAACTTTCTATTGTTTTATAATTGAATCTTCTGGCTCACAAATAGAACACCCCACTTCTAATTTATACTTTTAGCTCAAGTGAAAAGCAATGTGTTCCTATGCTTCCACATAAAACAAGGACTTAGTTTTGCTAAATCATTTCACGCTGACACTCACTCTTACTGGAATTTTTTCTTTTTTTGACCTTGGATTCCTGAAAAGACTGGGTCAGATAGCAGTGGGGGAAAAAATTACTTACTGTTAATTAGGTGGTTAAAAAGTAGAAACCGAGAATTATGTTTACATAAACATGTATTTATTTTAAAATATTTTATTAAGATACGATACACATACCATAAAATTCATTCTGTGAAAGTGGATCATTCAGTGGGTGTTAGCATATTCACAAGGTCACGGGCCCATCGCCCTGCTCCAAGCCAACCACCGTTCCTGACGCCTGTGGGAGACTCCATGCCCGTGAGAGGTCACTCCCCAGCCCCAGGAAACCACCAGCCTCCCTTCTGTCTCTGTGGGTTTGCCGGTTCCGGACGTGTCACAGACATGGAACTACAATAAGGCGTCTTCTGTGTCTGGCATCTCTCACTTCGCGTAATGTTTTCCAGGTGCAGGGCTTGTTGTGGCCCGAGTCCGCGCTGCCTTCCGTTTTATGGTTGCAGAACATTCTGTGGTATGAATGGGCACTGATGTCGTTTCTGCTTTGGCGTTGTTGTTATACTGCTCCTATGAACACTCAAATACGCGTTTTGTGTGCATATTAGCTTTCAGTTATCTCGGGTATATACAGGGTCCAGGACAAATAATGCCCCCTTTTGATTACAAAATCGCGTGTCATTCTGTAACATACCAATATCACACTCAAGCACACCACAGGACATTTTAGGTGAAATGTCCAAATTAAAGCTGTCGATTATGACACCTATGTTATTACCCTACCAACCACACTCAAGCAGGTGTTACATCTGCCGGAGCCTGTGTTTCGTAGTGGAATTGCTGGTGTCGCTGTGTTTGAATTCTTGAGGAACTGCCAGACTGTCTCCAAAGTGGCTGTACCAGTTTGGCATCCCCACCAACATATGCTGGGGTTCTAATCTCTCCGCGTCCTTGCCAACATTTGATGCCTGTATTTTTTTATTTAGCTCTCCCAGTGGGTATATGGGGGTATCTCACTGTGATTTTGATTTGCATTTCCCTATTGACTGATGATATTAAGCATTTTTCATGTGCTTATAGACCATTTGTATATTTCTTAGAGGAATAACTATTAAAATCCTTTACTCATTTTTAAATCGAGTGACTGGCCCTTTTATTGTTGAGTTGTAAGAGCCCTTTATATATTCTGGGCCTTCTCACATACATGCTTTGCAAACATGTTCTCCCACTGTGGGGGCTGTCTTTTCACTTTCTTTTTCACAAAAGTTTTTAATTTTGATAGTCAAGTTTATCTATTTTTTTCAGTTGTTGATTGTGCTTTTGGTGTCATAGGTAAAACACCTTTGCCGAATCTAAGGTCAGAAAGATTTCACCCATGTTTTCTTCTAAGAGTTTTATAATTTTAACCTTTACATTTAGGTCTTTGATCTATTTGAAGCTAAATTTTATTTATTGTGTAAGGTAGCAATTTATTGGGTTGGCCAAAAGTTTGCTAGTTTTTTCCATATGATGGCTCTAGCAGTGCTTAGTTATCTTTATTATTGGAAACAGTTTTGTTAGATTGTGCTGTGACAGCTGTCATACCAGTGTAGTGTACATTTAAAAAATGATCAAAATTGGTGAATTATTGTGCAGCCATTTTTATATTGAAGATGGAAGAAGATATGCAACATTTATGGTGCATTGTACTTTATTATTTCAAGAAATGCAGAAATGCAACTGAAATGCACAATAAGACTAGTGCAGTGTATGGAGAAAGTGCAGTGACTGATTGAATGTGTCAAAAGTGGCTTGCGAAGTTTCTTGGTACTACTGACATTTTGGCCAAATAACCCTTTGCCGGGGGGCCGTCTTGTGCACTGGAAGACGTTTAGCAGCGCCCCCGGCCTCTCCCCACTGGAAGCCAACAGTGGGAGGCAGCCGACAGACTCAGGATGTCCAAATTGGTAAAGTTATTGGTGAAAATGAAAGATGTGTGTCTTTTATTTTACAGAAAAAACTAAACGGACTTTTCAGCCAGCCCAATATTTTAAATGTCCTTCATTTAGCTCTCAAAAGTTCCCACGTTTACAGGGAAAGAGAAGACCATCCAGCACCACCAATACCATCAGAACACTACAGAAATCATCCGGTCGTGTGTTTCTAAGCAATTTTGAAACTTAATCACATATGTCATCATTTTAACATATCATATAAATGTATGATATGTAATATATGATTTGTAAAACATGTAGATACCTAAAATATAGCATATTGTTTATTCTATCATACTACATACAATGATAATGTAGGATTAGAAATCCAAAGAACACCAGGAATAAAAGGCAGGAAACCCGGACTGACCTCTTAGCTCACTTTTCCTTGAAGGTCAGTGAAGGGCAGCTGACGTCCTAACTCTGCCCAACGAGGCGCTGCACCTGACGGTGACTTGGATCTTGCAGTGTTAACCCCAAGAAGCCCGGTGCCCATAATCCTCTTCGTTATTTTCACACTTTCCTCCCTTTGTCTAAGAGAAAGCCACGTAAATGCCAAGCACAGAGCACCCCAAAGTCCAGGATGTCGCACTGTTCGGGGATTCAGTGCAAAGTGACCTGTCGCGTTTTCACGGGCATTGAATGTTCTGTTCTGTAAAGAATATACATGGAACTGCATCCTTTTCTTCATGCACTTTACAAACAATTTCAGAAACTTGCCCACTGTACCTCTGTTTGTAAATCGTGTGTGTTCCAGACTGGTGCTGTCCTCTAGAACTTTCTGTGATGACTGGTGTCCCCCACAGCAGCCATCAGCCATATGTGGCATTGAGTGCCTGACACGTGGCTTGTCCAGCTGAGAAAAAACTCCATGTTTGACACGATCAGACTTTAATTAAGGTAAATTTAAACAGCCACGGGAACTGGTAGCTGCCCTGTTCACAGCATGGCCTTCCACCCTGGTGTCTAGAACCTACGCTACCAATGCACACAGATTTCAGAGTAGATGAGAGTCTGTTGCAACGGTAACCTATTTCAGGAAAGGAAAAAGCTGAGAGACGGCTTCTGTGGTGCTTCGTATTGGTTCATTTAAATGGCAATGCACATGGAAACACTTCCTCTCTGCCAGAGAGAAGCGTATATGCGGAGTTCTGGCTGGAGAGACCCTATATGCTGCCAAGCATGTAACTAAAATTAAACAAAAGTTAAACTGCTAGTAGTATTTCACACCCTGTGAAAATCTTGGAAAGCACATACTCACGGAACTCATATTCAAATAGGGATGTAAAACATGAGCAAGTTTGTGAGCAAAGACAGCGTCTGGTATCTGAGCAGAAACTAAAGCATGTATAACGTGGACGAGAGAGGGGAGGGGCCCCTGAGCTCCAGTCTGAGAGCCGCCTGCCGGCTCCCTTTGCACCTGAGCCTTTGAGAGTTTCTGTCTTTATTATATGCAACTATAGAATGATTTATGCAACGTGCTACCTTAGGAGTTGGGAGGGACCCCAGAGACATAAGTTCCTGGTAGATATAAAGACCATTTTTAACCTATTATGTGATTTTGATTGTTTTCTTGTAATGTTATTTCAGAAAATATTGATGGATATATTAACATCTAAGAAAACCATTTCTTTAGTTGGAAACCAGTCCTGGCAAGACCACAGTTTCCATGTCTGCTCCCTGCATAGTGCACAGAAATGCAAACATTGCAACAGAAGTGGGACCAGATGAAAACCAAGAGACAGAAGCAAATCTAAATGCAGAAGAAGAAGGAGGAGGAGAAGAAGAAGAAGAAGAAAATGCTAGTTTCTTTCTTCTCAGAACTAAAACAAGGTTTTATGCTTCATGACTTTTTTCATATCCTCGAATAAGGATATAAACTTAAAAAAATAAATGTCCTAATTTTCAGATATGCCTTCTTTTGGTCTTACAAATGAAATTTCAGAAAAGTTCAGATCTTCGGGTGTGACCGGGGGCCTAGCTAGGAACCAATCATAAGAATGAGAACAGACTTCTGACGCAGGTTTAGGAATGAGATGAGCGGCCTCCGCGCTGGTCGATGCTGAGCCAGCCTCGTTCATTTGGGGAAATAGTTTATTAAAGACGCAGGACAGAGAAGGGATGGAGATTGTTTCCTGAATCTGCACCATGGATAAGGGCGACAAATAACTTTGTCGGTGTGAAAATAAGCAAACGGACGGGGAACACCATAAAGCCTCCATAGAAGGCTCAAAACCACAGGAAGCCGTTCTCGACAGGGGAGAACAGCCTTAAGCCCTGGAAAATCTCATAACTATTGTTGTTTCACAACCACTCTTAGGGCTCATCGAGCACGTTCGGTGTGTTTGGCTGTTTGTTTTTGTTTTTTTAAGGCTGAGATGTGTTTAAGACATTACTTCAGAAAGACTTCCGCCCAAACTTTTTAATTAGAGAAAAGATCTGGCATTTCAGTTGTCTGGGAAATTCACGTAGGAGTAACGCCAGCTTCTCCAAAGAAGCCCCAATCACGAGAAGGCTTTCAAGCTGAATGCATTGCAAAGCCAAATGAAAAAAGTAAAGGGACATAAAAGGCCAAAGGAATGTGAAGGGACTTCGAAAAATGCAAAGGTGGCAGGAATGCAACTTGGACCTGATTATCTTTACCTATTGTGCCTTTTTAAAAAAAATTTAAACTCCACTCTGAAAATTACCATTAAATAGACTCTTAGTAATAGATTTTCAACAAGAGAAATTAGAACTATCTTTCAAGAGAGTGCTGACGGGAGAAAGCAAATTGCAGAAACATACAGAAACAAATGTATTTTTATGTGTATTTTAAAAACATACATAGAAGAACTACATATTGCTCTTGAATCTATGAACGGCCTGGAAACCGAAGCCTCAAATTCCCAACAGTCATGGCTTCTGGAGGGGGCGGCGGAGCCTCAGGGTCCGAACGCTCTCCGCTGTTGCTGACAATCTTTTCCCACTTGAAAGGAGGGTGTTACTTGGAAGCTCGTGTGACAAAACTCTAACTCTTGTTCTCGACGGCTGGGAGATAGCTTTATGTTTCGTTACTTTCTTTACTTTTCTTTGCGGCATTTTTTGTTTCTTTAACAGTTCATTCTTTTACCCTGAAGAGAATACAATTTATTTAGATATCGATAAAAAAGGATTTGGAAAATTCACAAAGGAATAGAAATTAAACAACACACTTCCAAAGAACAACGGAAAATCAGAAGGGAAATGAGGAAATTCTTCGACATGAATTAAAAGAAAAAGAGAACACGCGCAAACCGACGGACGCGGCAACAGCAGCGTCTGGGTCCCAGAGTGGACGCCTCGCTTCCTGGGCCTGTCTTACTTCTGGCTGCGTTTTCCCATGGCCTCCAGGCAACTAGCTGATCATTAGAGGAATTCTGTTTAAGGCTTCGGTTTCCGCAAGAAGGGAAGGTTGATGGAACACCTAAAAGTCAACTGACGCCATGTGCCCCGTTACTAAAATAAAAGACAAGAACACGCGCTCATCGGCACAGACAGAGAATAGGTGTCCGAGGAAATCCAGTCCTCTTTCAGGGTCAAAGCACTCACCACACTGTAAGTGGATGGAGCTCTCTCAGCCTAATAAAAGGCTCCTACCAGAATTCTTAAAATAATTCCCCAGGAGCTCAGGGGCCATCCGCCCTGGCCGCGGCCCTTCTGCTGGGGGCGTGGAGGCGGCGGAGCGGGGGGTGCACCCCATGGCCCGTCACTTCCCACTGGGCACCTTCCCGTGCCATTGCTTAGACAAGTCAAAGATAGGCAGCCCCCGCGCACCCTGTGAAGCGTGCCAGGCTGAGTGACATGGAAACTGACGCTTCTCGCCAGTGGTCTTTGAAAACGATCCACATTCCATCAAATAGAAACGTGAATACTTCCAGCTGGACACGTAGAAAGGATTGTTCTCGTTTATCTCAGTAATCTTGCCGAGAATGTGGCGGGGAGACAGAGGGGCCCCGCTCCGAACCCCGTGCAAGGACTGCCTGTTGCTAGACAAGGGGCCCATGGGGGGTCGGGGCTGGGGGCAAGGCCAGGGGAGAGTTCAGCCTCCTCGGAGTGAGGGACGTTTTCCTGACACCCACAGTGGCCTGAGCCACCGCCGTGACCGCACAATTGCACCCGCCGCCTAACACTTCCTTAGCAACTCGCTGAGCACTTTGAAATCATCGGTTATTTTGGCAACAGGATGAATATTTGCTGTTCTTGAACTTTTCAAAGGTCATCGGCTGAAAACAAGCCGGCTCCCTCTGACCGCACTGCCCAGTCCCCACCCGCGGCACTTGAGAGCTGCCCGCCAGACCAAAGACAAAAATCTCAATTTACTGAGGGAAATAAAACGCACTTTTTAAAGTGGGAAAATGAAATTTCATTTGGGGGATATTAGGAAAAAGAAGTGCCAGTGAGGATTGCTACATTTTATTACTTTGCTTCTGATCAACAGAAAAAATGAAGCTGTTTGAAAACAAATCATTTTGTTCAAGCAATTTGAGGGTTTTGGGGCATTTTTTTTGGAGGGGGGATACCTTCTAATGCCAGTTATTGAAGTATACCTGTAACGCTCATAGTTGCAAAAATGCAAACTTACTTGATACTCCCACTAACTCATATTAGAGTTTAAAAACTATGCTTAATTTTCAGCAACGACAACAAAAAAATGGTCAATGATCGTATTGTTTTATATTTACATAAAACTCATATGAACGACAAATTTAATCAGGTTCTGCATTGCCAAAATCTTCAAGTAATTTCATCAGACTGGTATATTTGAGAAGAAATAGAAGTTTGCTGATAGAATTGAGCTCATTTATCTCTTAACTATTTTCAAACACTGCACTCTATGAGAAAAAAATACTCAACTATTTCTTATCAAAGATTTTTAGCTGTAAAATGTACACCAATTAAAAATAAATTTTTAAAGGTTGAGCCTTGTAAATTCTATAAATCAAGTAGCTTTTTCTTACTAATTATGACATTTGTAACAGATATTTAAATTTTTCTAAAGTATAAAAAGGGTACCCAAGAAAAAGCCAACTTGGGAACATTCCCTTTCCTCCTGGAGAATTACAGTACTGCCCAAACAGACTCAAGAAGATACATCCACTGGCCACTCTTGCTCAGTCCTGTGAAATCAACCTCATAGAGCAAACCACACCCGGCAAACGCAAGCTGCAGACCTCGGGCGTTCTGGATTTAGCACAGCCAGCCAGCGCACCTGCCAGGCCACACCGGTCACACCTTCTGAGTCTGCTCTTGCGCTCAGTCAGCTACAACAACGCTGCCTGTCCAGCATTCCAGGTGACGGGGACATAAGCTAAGACACGGCTCTGGCCCGCCAGGGGCATGCAGGCACGTGGGGCGGCGGGGAACCCTGGACTCTAAACGGTGTGGCAAATTCAAAGGGCGAGAGACAAACACCCTGTTGAGGGGGCAGCTGGGCAGGACAGGCCAGCTCTTCAGGGTCGGGGTGGGGAGGAACCCAGCTCCTGGAGGCGAGCGGGGCAAAGAGGGTGTTTCCCACGGAGAGAGTAAAACGTGAGCCAAGGCCCGTGAGGGAGCCACGAGGGCGGGAGCCGCCAAGCGGGCCTACGCTCCCCACCCTCCCCCGACGCCGCGCTTCACCTGCTGCCCCCTCTCCCCGCTCTCGCCTCGACACCTCCCTTCCAGGGGCTCGTTCTCTTCCTTGCACAACAGTTTCTCGTCCCCGCTGTTCCACGCAATCCTTCGCCCTGCCCCCCTGCCCAGGTGAGGGGCTGCAGGTGCTCCCCGCCGCCGCCGCCCCTCTCCTCGCCCCAGGCGGGCGCTGGGCCGGCGATGCCGCCCACCTTCAAGGCCGCGGGCGTTGGCCTCAGTAACCGGTCACGGGCTCGTTCGCCCTGCTCTGCCGCGCCTGTTAATAGCTTCTCTTCCTTGCGCCCCCGTAAGGCCGGCAGGACGTGGGTTTGCCCCAGCCTCTCTCGCGGTCTGTCTCCGCCTCCTCATCCCGCCTTCCGAGGTGGGGGCCCCCGACGGCTGCCCGTTCCAGTGCATCTCCTTTCTCATGGGTTTTATCTCCTCCCACCGCTGCAACTCAGTGACTCTGTTCACGGCGCCGAGTAATTGATGGCGCGCTTTAGAAATTCTCCTGGCATGCCATTTGAAGATCGCTGTTCTGTGGAAATGGGAATTTAGGAAATAATAAAAACAATAATGTGTAGTCGTTTTTTTTTGCCTAAACAATTAGTGGGAAAATTCAATAACCTAGAATAGTCTCCACTATTCACAAAGACCATTTTCTTTCAAAATGTAATTGAAATTTGTCATGCTTAATGAATTCCAATTTGTAAAGTAATTAATAGAGATGCTGAGTCTAGGAAGGCAATATTATAACAATTTTGTATTGTAAGAGAACAGTTAATAAATCCCTGACATGATTAATTTGTAGGTGCTATGTTCTCTAGATGATACATTAGAGCCTCGTTCTATAAGAAAGAAAAGTCGTAACAGAGACAGATGAAATTCGTGAAGTGCAAGAGCAGAGTCACACAGGCACCTAACCGATGCTCGTCACACCTGGCTTCCAGGGTCTTCTGAGGATGAACCTGATGAGGCCAGAAGAAAACACCTTCTGTGAGAGTTCATTTGGACCATCTTTGTGCTCTCTGAAGTCACCCGGCCTTCACAGTAAGTCACGAGTGGGGTCACAGGTGCGAGGCAGGGCGCTGGGCTTCCCCTGCCGCGTGGGTGCCGGCTGGCGGTCTTGATCGTGCCGAGGTATCTGACTCTCAGCTCTTCTCTTGTATTTATTCGAATCTCTGACCCTGACCATGTCTCCACTCAGCGTTTGATTCATGTTTGTCTAATTTTCTGTGTCCGTTTGGTATCCGACCACTGACTGGTTTGATCCCGGCTCACACTCTGTCACTCCTTACTTGGTGCTCTCAGAGCGAGGACTGGGTGTCCGTGTAAGTTGGCCAAAGAGAACACAAAGAGATGCAAAGGCATCCACAGTTTTATCCTTTCAGGGGGTTATGTGGAAGAGAAAATAAAGTGCACGCACACACACACTCGCACGCACACACGAGCCATCGCTTCACGCTGAGAGCCTGCGGTCAGCAGAATCGCGTCTCCCTCCCCGACGATGCCCACGTCCTAATTTCTGGAACCTGTGAGAGTTATCTTACGTGGCTAAAGGGACTTCAACGTGTGATTAGGTTACAGATCTTAAGGTGGAGAGATTACCCTGGATTACCCAGGTGGGTTTGATGAAACCCCAGGGGTCCTCACAGGTGGACGATGAAGACAGAAGGGGAAGAGAGGAGGAGATCTCACTGCGGAGAAGAAGGTCAGGCTGATGCTGGGGGAGGAAGACTCGACCACACCTGGCCGGCTGGGAAGATGCAGGAAGAGGCCACAGGCGAGGAGGGCAGGCGGCTGGAAAAGCTGAGGAAACAGGTTCTCCCCGGAGCTTCCAGAAGGTACGCAGCCCTGCCAGTACCTCGACCTCAGCCCGGGGCTACCTGTGTTGCACTCGAAACTCACAGAACCATAAGATGACCCATTTCTGTCATCTTAGGGCACTGCATGCTTGGTTATTTGTTACATCAGCCATGGGAGAACGACAGGGCGCCTCCAACACTTGCCCAAGTACTAAGGGCGAGAGAGCCCACAGAGGGGAGAGACCCTCAAGGCTGTGGGAATAAAGGTCGTGGGTTTGCTGCCTAAGCAACGTGTCACCTGAAAGTTCTAATTAAAGTAGGTTCACCTCGAATTCCTTAAACCAAAAGTTTCTTAATAATTCAACACCTAATCACAAAGGTAGCATATAGCTCAGTAAAAGGACTAAGTCATGTGAATCGCTGACAAGTTAATTATCCTCTGGGATTCGACTGTCATCCTCCTCATGAATTTGATTTGCTCCTTCAGAGAAATCATGTCATTAATTTAAGGCTGCCTCCCAGGCATTGCCGCTGACACCCCGCCTCACTGCAAGTTCCAGAAATCTGACCACCCGAACTGAAAAGCACCGTGCGCCTAGTTGGAGGGTGCAAAGCGGGACCAGACGTGGGGTATCTGTGCAGTGCCTTACAGACTGCTGGAAAAGCAGGGTGAGCCCAGCACTGGCTCTGACATGCGCAAGAGGTACATGCAGAATTAGAGGTCAACGTGCTGGCCCTGTATCATTTGACCTTCAGAGATGAACGACGGACTCAGTGACCCAGCCTCCCCTGACACTTCCTGTGGAACTTGGCACTCGGCTAACTCAATTCATCAAAATTCCCCCCGGGTCCCCTGGTCGCCGTCTCCATCCCGAGATGATTCTGAAACGGAGACGCCTGCTCAGAGGGACCCCAGGACGGCGCCACCCCGTGAGTGCAGTGGCGCGCTCACGGGCCCGCTGACCAGCTACCCCAGACGCATCCCACCTTCACGGGACACGTTGAGGGGAGCAGGATCCGTGGGCCAGGTTTCAAAAGCCGGCTTCCATATCACATACAATGTCTTAAATGATGCTGAATCCAGAGAAAAGCACAAAATGGTCTCTGCAAGTATAGATCTTTTTTAAAGATTTTTAATTTATTTTATTTTTAGATAGAGGGGAAGGGAAAGAGAAAGAGAGGGAGAGAAACATCAATGTGTGGTTGCCTCTCATACGCCCCCAACTGGGGACCTGGCTGGCAACCCAGTCATGTGCCCCGACTGGGGATTGAACCGGCGACCCTTTGGTTTGCAGGCCGACGCTCAATCCATTGAGCTACACCAGCCAGGGCCAAATAGGCTTTTGTATGTGGTTTTCACGCTATCGATGTCCTTCCACGCGTGCTGTGCGGCCCTGCTGGACGCCCTGCGCACACTGGCTCATCTACAGGTGAACGGGTGAGCACTCTTGTGCTCCAGGAAGCGGCGTCGTCCTCAGAGGCAGCGGCTACTTCAGGCTCCTGGGAGGTCTGCGAGAGTGGTCACAATTTTTTATTTAGTGCACAAGTGCTGCTGAGTGGACCCCATGCCTGGAACCCTTCACTGAGGGAAGCAGAGTGACCAAGCAGAGTGATCTTTCACGCTTGTCCGGGGCGCAGACCGCGCGGCAGGTACAGGGACTCGTGGCACGGTTTTGATCCGTGTGTTGCCAGTCATTCCCGAACACATGCTCTTTGATGGTCAGGAGCAGGTCTTTTAGGGGTTTACCCCCCACCACGGCCTACACGGAAGCGCAGGTTTCTCGTTCCTACCATTTCTTCGAAATGAATGAATGAAGAAACACGTGTGTGCACTGAAAAGGTCACTTCTTCAGACCGAGGCTTTTTAGTGGTTTGATGGTTCTGTTGGAGCTGGGTTTCCAGAGCGGTGCTGGGCACCGGCCCACTGGTCACTGAGGAGAGGGAGGTTCTTCTGAAGACGGGACATTTTTCTTCTCAGAAGCACAGAGGGAGAGCCCGGGGTACGGTAGGGCAGGTGACCGGTTTAGAGAAGTCTCACATTGGGAACCGAAGTGTCACAGAAGGGGTGCTTTCGAAACGCAGAGTGGGTGCTGCATAAATCCTCAGCTGTCTGTCGCTACAACAGTTTAAGGTGCTAAAAAAACATTGTTTGAGATCTAGGAATGATAGAAGAATATGTATAATTAAGCCCCATTCAATTTAGAGAAGAGGAACTCAGAACAAGAGAGTAAGTGACTTGTCAAGTTCCACCTTTTCCTTAACTGAGCGCCCAGAGAACCCAGTTTCGACACTAGAAAAGGGATGGACTGGCGTCAGAAGGAGAGAGGAACTGAGGCTACGGGAGTGGGTCTTTAATTCATTTGACCTCAGTGCTCCTGCTCGGCAATGAGCCAGACTCCCTCCGCTGGCCCCTCGGCTGCGTATGAAGCAGCCGCCCCGTGTGCCCGCCTCCCTGGCCCATACCGTCCGCTCTCTACTTTTCTACATTAACTTCCTGCGCCTTTGCTTACGACACTAGTCTTTCTACTTGACATTTAAACTCCTTCGTCTCTTTTTAATGTTTAGCCCTTCCTGCAGAGGGAAGGAAGTTAGGACAATTGAAGACATTTAAGTGATTCCAACTTTCAATATGGTCGAATATGAAATAATAGACAAAACAACTCATATTGTTTCTGTTTTCAATAGGAGTTAAGTGCGAAAACATAGCAAGCAATGCCAAGTCACTCATTTAAGGGTTCACTTGGAAAGTGGAGCTCAAAGTCTCCAATAATTTTGCGTTCATTTTGTTCTCTTCCATGAAGGCCACGCCAGCTGAGAGCGGGCAAGGTGATGGGTGGCGGGGTGGGCAGGGCACTGAGGGGAGGCAGTTGAGGTTTCTTGGTCCTAACTGTAAACAGGACTGAGGTGGGAAACTGTACAAATGAGACGGTTTGAAGACAAGTCAGGGAAACTAGTGCGAGGTCATTGTTTAGCCAGTCAAGTTCCATCAAGACAAGCTCAAAAAAGATAAGGTAGAGTCGGTGCTGGGAGCCGTCAGCTCTGGGAAGGGCTCCTGGCGGGCCGGTAACTGCGGGGCAGACCTGGGCCAGGTGCTGTCCTTTAGCCTCCCCAAGCCCGCAGGTCCCCTTCTGTTATGGGATGCCCGGCACCAAAAGAAGGGCGGACTACCATCCATTCAAAAACCGACACGTAAAACTTGGCGGGGGGTGGGAGCAGAGTCCAACCTCCCCATAACTGTTCTACAGACTCATAATTTCTTCGTCTCTACTTCACCTTTCACAGGGCAGGTGTCGTTAGACCACATACACAGGTACCAGAACCCCAGGCTCCTAACCTGTAAATCGGGTACACGGTACCTACCTCTTGGTGTTGCCATGAGAATCGAGGGGGTGATTTACATTAAATGCCTAACACCAGGCTTGACACTGACCAGCTACTCAGTAAATAGTCATTGTCCTTCTCTCTCTCCCATCTACTCTGTTTTTCAAAGTAGGGGCATAAATTCTGACAAAGCAGACACTTTAAAATCTACTTTCTCTTTGAGTCAATAGTTATAGCCAGTTGATAAAATAAAATTTAGATTCTAACTCGAGAGTTTTTGATCAGTATCACAGATATCCTCACAAAGACAATTAGACTTCATTTTTAAAAGTCTTAGTGATAAAAGTTACTGTTGCTATAACTTTATGTATTAAACCAAATTGTCATTTGCTTGGTATTATCAAAATTTCACAATCCCTAAATCCATTGCCCTATGAAAAAATGACCTCTTATCAAATTCATGCACTTTGTAAAAGAGGTTTAGTCCAAAATCAGAGTATTTCAAACGTCTTTCTCAAACAGTTTTATTTGTTAGAGGAGGAAAAAGAGAATTAAGGGTGAAGTGAGACCCCTGGTCAGCGGTTCCCAGTTGTGGCTACACCTTAGCCTCACGCTGGGGACTCTGAGGCTGCGGGTCAGCAGGTACCGTTTATTCACACACCTTCCCGGCCATAATCGATATTTCGGCAAGGTGATTCTGATGTGCAGACTTGGAAGCCATGGACAGCGTTCAGAACAACCCCCTTTAAAATAACGGCTTCCGATCAAAACTGTTATACACCCATTTTCATAACTTGTTTCAAAACTGCTTTAGTAACTCTTTTGAGTTAGTGGTAACTATATTCCTCATATTAATGGCATTCTTCACCATTTATAATGATTGTTAACTCCCTAAAATACAGACCTGAAAGATATATTCCAAAATAATGTGTTAGGTGGTCGATTTATTGAGAATCCCGCACGTGGGGACAAGATCAGTTATTTAAGGTTTAACCTCAGACCCTAAAATGATCATCGCATTTTATAAAACAGTGCAGGCCCATGGAGTGACAATTTCACACGAAATTGCTTCTAAGTCACGATTATGCCTAAATCATGTGGTATACACAGTCAGTGTCCCCGGGGCCCGGGGAGGGTGACCCCAGGCAGGGCAGACTGCACAACGTGGAGGTGACGGTCCTCCCTGGCGACTGCCCGCCACGAGGGAGGAGGAACGGCGGCAGCCAAGACCCGGTTCTGGGCCCAGCCACGTGGTTTCCCAAATCTGACTCCCTGGGAACATAAAGTGAATGTGGACTGAATGAGCATCGGCGTCATTTAACTTTATTTCTCCAAAATAAAGAAGACTTTTTCCTTCACAAAAAGAAAACTTATTTTCCATATGATTGTTGAAGGAAAACAGAGGCTTTTATAAAACAACAAACTCTTGTTGTACATTCAGAAGGCTGATGAATCTCACTCAGTCTTTGTTCCTGGATTTTAGTGACATCCTGTGGGACCGATATCGGATTTCTCCCAATCAGACAAAAGGCAGGGAAAAACTTTTCTCAGCTTGACTAAAGCAACTCTAAACGGATGGGCCCAAGACAGAAATTCTTGATTATGAACCTAGCATTTATAGAGGCCTCTACTTTAAATAGTTTTATATTTCCTAGCATGACTTTCTTATTTCAAGCTAAGTTACTAATTTCAAATTTTTACATACAATACTAATGGCAATTATATCAGTAACCATTCTGAAGCCTGAATTAGTGTATAGAACATCTCCTGGCTTCACCCTAAAAAAACAGACGTCTAAGTAATTAAATATATTATTCCTCTAGCTGCAAATTACTCTCAATAGATATTTTAAAATTCAGTTTAATGAATACAGCCTCACAGTTGATGACATAATAAATACAAACATGAGTAAAATGTAAGCTGTCTCCTAAAGATGCAAGATAAGATTTAGTAAGTTCCCCCCATAGAAGCACCAACAAAACGCTGTGAATACTGAATTACTAAGAAACAGTCATTTAAACCCACACGAAAGCAAGATAATTTCTGAAGAGAAAAGACCCAGTTTTGCGTGTTATAAATATGGGACTTTTACAAGAAATGAGTGGAACGACAACATTTCCCGGCATTCGGAACTGAAGGTTGGATGCCAAGCATTATTGCCACCCCAGTGAGCGCCAGCTGCTCTGGGCTGCCCTCACCCCGCCTCGCACCCTACGGCTCAGCTGGGGAAGCGCCTAGAACGTGCCCCAGGACCGCTGAAAACACAAATAAATGAAATGACATGAAGAAGCAATTGCTTAAGCGGAGAGCACCTCGTGGCCGCCATCTCTCCAACACCAAGAGTGAACTCTGATGTCACGTACAGACTGTAGTTAGTAAAAAAGTTGCAACTTAGGTTTGCCAGTGGTAACAAAAATGCCACCCTGACGCCAGGCGTGAATGGCAGGCAAGGGTCTGGGGGGAGCGGCGGAGGGGTGCTGTGCGGGTGTGCTCCGCACAGTCTGCCCAAGCTGCTGTAGCCCCAAAACTGCTCTAAAAAACACCTGTCCAAAAAGAGGCGCACGGACAGGAGTATTTTATTTTGGGGGTGAACACAACATGGTCGAGAGTTCCAAAAGCACGTCACCTATCTACGCCCATTTAACTGGCAAGAAGCACATCCCCTCACACGCTCAGGCCCATTCACACTCACACGCTCACACGCACTCTCCCACCCTCACACGGGCCGTCGGCTCATTCAACGGAAGAGTGGCACAGTGCTGGGACCGTTGGATTCTCTGAGCCTCGATCCCCCCGGCCAGCGCTGTCCCTTACAGGGCACCTCTAACGTGAAGCGAGGGTCTGATCATCGCATTTTACAAAAATGGGGAGAAAGTGAAACTACTGGAACGAGGAGCTTACAGTGCCGATGGAAAAGATCTACAGGGTTGTTAATGAATAAACATGAATGTGTCTATTGTGTGCTGCTCACGGTCCTGTGATAGAAAAATTAGAATTCTATAGATACTCTGTTAGAAAAGCACACCTTAGGTGACACGGGCTTATTTTAGACGCTTTCAAACCCGAGCTGTCAGCTGGGCGTCGGAGGGGGTGGGATCTCCAGGCTCCGCGGCCCCCCTGCCTACCCGCTTTGTTCCCGCCGCCCGCACCTGCTCTGGGGGTGGTTCTGAAGAGCCGGAGCCACGGCGCCCCCTCTGGAGGTAACCTGCCGACACCTTTGCTTTTCTCTCTTCTCCAGTCTCTCCTCGTTCTGCCTTCTGGAACTCCTCCCCCACCTCCGCTGTCCTGTGCCCGGCCGGAATGCCACCGGGCTGCCTCAGCACACTGACTTCCAGCGGCGACTTCCCCGCTAATGCCCCCAGGATGGGCTGAGCGGGCTCCCCAGGGTCTCTGAGAAATGTCTCAGTGGACGGCGCCTGGGAAGGACAGCAGGCCACCACCCGGGGCTGACATCAGTCCTTCTCCTGCCCTGCCACGCTTACAGCGAGCTGGGGACACAGACGAGGCCCAAAGAGAGTCATCTTGCGTCCTTCCCCCACCCCGACCTGTTCAGATTGTCCTTGGCGGGCGCGGGGTGGGGGGGGGGTCTGCCCCAAAACGTGCTCTTGGGTTTTGGGGGATTTGCTTTGATGTGTTTTTAGCTCTTGTTTTCTTGACGTCCATCTGAAGGGAGCCTTTGCCTGCCGTAACAAGCTGCTGACTCGACACAGGACAGCGGCCCCGGCCGGGGAGAGTCTGCAGCAAAACCGCGTGGCGCACCCCTCCTCGGGTCCCCTGAAACCTGGGAGGACGTCTCCTCAGAGACAGCTGCTCGCCGGCCTTTCCGTCCGGGCCGGTGGAGCTTCCTCCCAAACAGCAGGACCCAGCCACCCCCGGCAGCCCGCCCCGCGGTCGCTGTTGGCCGTGGACGTGAACCCGCGGCTACGGGAGGGCGTCGGCTGGGACCTGTCTGCAGAGCGGTCGGCAATACCTTCTCCCTCTCACGTGCGTTTCACAAAATAATACTAATAATTCCCTAACGCCATCTCAAATCAAATCTCTCCCATTATTCTCTACCGTCCTCTATCACAGCTTTTATCTTTATTGCGAACCAAGACGTAATGGAAGGTCAACTAGTACTTCATTTCGGCTGTTCTGTGCCTTGAGTCCCGTTTAATTAACAGAGGCTCGGCCGCAATCCCTTCTTTCCCTCATTTTCATGACGTCGAAGCTGTGAAGAAACCGGCCAATTCTTTTGTAGAATATCCCACGTTCTGGACTGTACTGGGGTTTCCTCGAACTGTCCGTTGACTTATTCTAGCCGCTGTATTTCCTGTGTTCAAAAAGATACATTTCAATAGAACAGCCTATTAAACTATCATCCAAACGGGAATAATTTGAGAGTGAAAAGGGACCTTATTAATAACTATGCCTGGATAACAGGCATACGGGCAAACAGCAAACAGACACACAGTGGCGCTTGGTCTAAAGACTTGACTGAGTTTAGGGGAACAGTTCAGGTGAGCACACATCTTAGGTGATGCTGTGTGCCTCACATCGTCACGATGCTCGGCTTGATTACTCGGGTAAGTGGCGATTACTTATGGTTTCATCATTTGCAGCTGACGGGGAATTGGCGGGGTGCTGACTTGGGGGCGGGCACCCCTAAGAACACCTTGTTCTCCAGCAGCTTCCATCTAATTTTTTAGAACCTGTTGGTGATCTGTGTCAGATCTGTTATTCCCCTGGGGGTTACAAGATGACTATTTTCTAAATTTATCACTTATTATTTGAGAGCTTGTGTTTTTCTACGATGAAGAGCTCTCCCCCGTTACCCGCGGTGAGCACGGACTGGCCTGCAGAGACAACGTAGCCTCCCTGCCTTTAATTTTCGGCGTTCGGAAGGACGGCTTGTGGGGAGGCTCTCACCTCAACTAGGGAGCGATGGGCTTCTCTTTCTGTCTTTCCAGCATTACCATTGCCTTAAGATGTGTTACTTATGCCCTATGTCACAACCACTATAACACTTGTCCTTTGTACGGCACGCAAAATTTTAAAGTGCTCTGTAGTTTCAGTGTGTTACAGTCTGAACATTTAGCAAATGACTAAAGCATGGTAGTCGGTTTTAAAAGAAAAACAGGGATATTTAGAATATATGCCTGATGCTTGATCTTGAAATCATGGAAGACAAACATATGTTCACACGCCGACTGCCCCTCGGTTTTGCGCAGAGAGCAGAGCCGTGTGCTCGCTGATGATGGCTTCCCGTGAGGGTTGCGGTTTTTTCCTGCCGCACTTACTGGTACACAGTCTAATTATGCTGGGCAGACAGCAGGCTCGGCAGGCGAGGGCGTCAGGGAATTCAGGTCGCGTCCTCCCATTGGGCAAAGCCTGGCGTGAACGGCTTGGGGAGCTGCGGGTGACCGTGTCCTCTGTTTTCTTTTGGTCGACGACATAGTTACTCAAGAAGTCTTTTACTGTCCCAGAAACCATGCCACCTACCCTTTGCACATACTTAAATATACCTCATTTTAGAAGCTTCGTCTATGCCGAGTTGGAAAAACAGATAACTTTCAGAAGTTTAAAAGCCTGTTGCTGTTACCTTTCTCAAAATATTATAATCATCGAGACCAGTTGTAAATTTGTAGTAAAGTCCCAGATTACAGCCTGCTTATCGCCTTCTATAAGCAGAGGGTAAGGTCGATTTTATGCAATCAGGTCTTTGTGGGGGGAAAGCAAAGTAAAAACTATGACAGAGGCTCGTGGGGAAACAAGGTCTTTGGAATGTCTGGTATGTTCCTACTGCCCAGACCCAGCGGGTCCCAGAGCTCAGTCACTCTGTCCCGTGTGTCAGCACATGGCCATTTGGGTCACTTCCGGACCTCACAAGAAGATGGAGTGCAGACACTCGTGTGTTTGCAGAGCCCACAGCCATTGTCCAGAGCCTCCGAACAGCAGCCATGCCTTCCAGTGGCGGCTGACGGAGGGAGGGGGTGTGGCTGGAGAGAGAAGCCTCTGGAATCCACCACCAGACGGGAAACCACCTTACCACGGGTGGGAAGAGTTAAAAACCTTCACATGAAAATACAACGTTTTAGTGGCATTCATCATCACAGCTAATTTAAACTTGTAACATGGTTCAAGGTGCTTAATTAACTTCAGTGAAGGTTTGATTATTAAAGATCAAAATTAATGACAACAAATTTCGTGGAAACATGAGCCACTCCAATGTAAACTTGGGCAAAAACAAACAAACAAACAGAAAGCCACGGTTGGAATTCCCATGGCAACCCGCAAAGCCCATGTCCGACCGGAGCCGCAGTCCGGCTTCTGCAGTGAACAGAAATGCGGACAGAGGCACGGGGCGGGCCGCTGCGCCCGCTGATGTCCGCCTCCTCCTTCTGCCAGCGGCCAGGCCAGTTTAGTTGGTTTGGGTTTGCTGGGTGGTTTAAAACTTTACAAAGCAAATGACTGTCGGGCAGGGTTCCTCGGTTGCACAGGGGAGAAGAGGCGACAGCAACAGTTCATTTTTAAAACTTTAAAAATACCTTTTCCGGTCCTGCTTCTTGGCGACAGTGTACCTCAGCTTATTGTCCCCGTTACGTAAAAGGCAAAGGACAGTTATGCTCCTTCCCCGTGGAGGGGCTTCCTTAGAAGGAGCTTGAAAGGGCATTTTCTGTTTTGAATCGTCTATTACATGGAATTTACTGCATCTCAATTCCCAAAGCACTATTTCTTCCATCTGCTGATAGTTCATCTATACGGTAAATATCCGTTAACATCTATGTGCACAGACGGTACCAGTTTCCCTCAAAGTCTTCTTTGCCGGGAGATTATCTGCTTAATCTTTAACTATCTGCAGAAATCGATAATTTTCTATCACACATGCGGCAAATGAAATGACGGCCCACCTGCGCTGGGACCCCTCTCCCTCCTTCGTGGGTATTACAACCTTTACTGAACAGGCTCTGACTCTGGGGGCTGCGTGTGTGGACCACGCAGAGCGGCAGGCTCTGTTACTGCCGTGTGACCCACGCGTCACATCGTTAGCCGGGTTGCCGTCTACACGGTGTGGCCGGCAGCTCCTCTGGGCGTCGGTGAGGAAGGTCCTGTTTCCTTCTTATGAGCGTGTGTCAGAGGCCACAGGTGAAGGCCCTGGAATTTCTCATTTCCCCAGGAACAGGCTTCGGGTCCTCCTTGTTCGAGAGTCAGCTCCCTGGTGCTTTGCTCGCTGAGCAGATGTGCTCAGAATCCAGGATGAATGGTTCTGTAAAACTAGGCTAAGGAATTGTTTTAAGAGCACGTGTGCTCAGGCAATTCCCCAGCAGGGCGGTGTGTCGCTCTGCAAGCCTGGAACTGGGGCAGGTCAGAAACCAACTTGGGTCGTGCTTCTGGTACTTGTCCTGGGCCAGGAGACATACACACCAGGTCATGTCTTCTCCGGAGGGGTGAGATCCTGTCACAGGGGCCTGGGGGCTGCCTACCTGCCTGCAGGGGTGTCAGGAAATGGGGAAACTGCACACTGTGAACGGGGAAGGCTACTGTGGGGCACGCAGGTGGGCAGGAGCCAGAGGCCTGGGGACGTGGGCAGGAAGCAGCCCCACTGCCCTTGCGATCCGGGCGACTGCGAGCCAGGCCCCCAAGGGAGCCTCACACAGTGTGGTCAGAGCCTATTCCAGAGTCCCGGGGCCCTGGTGAGCAGCCCACGCAGCTGGATCAGCCCATGGAAACCCCAGTCGCACCTGCCCGGCGAAAGCTGGGGTTTATGGTCTAAGCATAACATGCTGCCCAGGTTTGTGAAACTCAGAGACGTGAGGCGACTTGTCCAAGGTCCAACAGTTAATTAGTGACCAAAGTACCACTGACAAGCATGGCCCGGTGGGTAGCCCCAGAGCAGGACATGGGAAGAGGTCGGTCATGATGCCCGGACAGCCGTGGATGGCGTCAGCAGCATGAACCCATTGCTTAAGCGGCGCCAGCCTGAGAAGATGTGGGAGCTCCTCTCCCTCTCACGGTGAGGATGTGGGCACGGGGTCACCGAGAGGTGACAGGCCTAGGGCAGGGCTGATAGGAAGTCACCGTAAAGGCCGGAAGCCAGAGCCGACGGCTGGGCTGCTGCGAGTGGGGAACCCACTGTGGGCATCAGCGCCGCTCAGCCGCTCCCTGAAATCCTTCGGCCCCGGCTCTCTGTGCAGCCAGCCGGCGGCGGAGCGGCCGCGGGGAGCCCTGCGTCGTCCGCGCCCCTGCAAGGCGCCGCGTTTCAACAGCGCCCGCTCTTCCCACGCACTGGTTGGCTTCGTCCCGGCAGAGGAACGCTAAGGCCGTGTTTTGTGTTGAGAGAAAGGAGATGCTAGATTATCGGAGCACATCCATTGTCCCGTGCCAAGGTGCAAGCGGCCACAAGCTTCCACGTGTTTTCCAGTCAAATGAATGCTATGTTCCTAGTTAGTCGTTTTTGTCCACGCCTTGTTACAGGGCGAGGGTTCGAACGCGTCTCAGGGCGGCGCTTTGAGCATTTCATGTTTTCTCTTAAAGATGAAAACCAAAGCTTGTCTGGGTTGAGGGGTTGGTGGAGGAGATAGTTCTGGCTTAGGCATCCATTCCTAGGTGACTGGAGTGATCATGGTCACTTAGGGTCTTGAATAAGAAGCTTCTTCCTAGAAATGACCCAGGTGGTCCTAAAGGTGACGTCATGATGCCGACGACAAGATGCGCGGGCAGAAGAAGGAAAGGTCGGGGGGTTCTCGTGGCCACCAATTATGACATTGAGCAGAAAATTCGTGCTACCTGAGTCCAAAAGATAAACCGTGACCGACGCCACCCGAGAGTCCCTGTTAATACTCAAGCCGTCCGTCCCCTCCTCTGCCCTTGATTGTCACAACAGCCACCCCCTCATCTCCCTGCCTTGGTCTCTGCCCCTCAGCTCCAGTTCCCCACCGTGGGGCTGCCACTCCCTGATGCGATGGAGCAGGAAGCTTCCCCCGCCTGCTCCATCAGACCGCACCCCCACCCATGGGCGCACCAAAACCCATCATCGCTGTTCAGCGCCTCACCGCGCGCACCTGGTGCTGTGACCATCTGGGCCAAAGGGCCTGTTAACTGAACTCTGACCACAACCTTGGCCTGTGTCTGGGAGCCACGAGGGTGCCCGTGCCCAGACAACAGTCCGGCTCGGGGGAGGCCGCTGTGAAGACAGGAGACAGGGACAGATGCAGGCTGGTGGGGGCTGGAGCTTATACAACCCTGGGGCCCCTCTTGAAGAGAAGTGTCACAGAAGTATGACTCCAAAATTAGCACGCGAGCCCTAGAAGATGCCCATGCACACGAAGGACCCCAAAGCTCAGGCGTTGCTACTCCGTGGACCACCTGCCTCCAGGTGCGATTCACAGGTGAGGGACCCAAGGCAGGTGCCCTCACCTTCCACCATCAACTCTTTGCAGTTGCTCAGAAGGTTTGATCCAGTATGTTCCACCAGAGAGCCCCTCTCCCTGCCAAATCCTCCCATCTGGACCTGACTCCCTGCCCAGCCGAGCTCCATGAAGACGTTCCTGAGGGTGTGGTCTCACTTCCTTCTCTACATGATGTCGTGACACTGTCCTGGTGCTTAGGGAGACCCTGCGGCACAGGCAGTGGCTCGGGGTTCTTCCGTGCGGTCACGTTAGATTCATTTCGTGCGTGAGCCCCCCGCGGGCCAGGCTTTGTGTGGTGCTTTGGACACTGTTGTGTCTGGCACTTGTCAACATCACGGGTGCTGAGTCACAGAGGGAAGGGGTGACGGAGCCTGACCATTCCCCGTGCTCAGGAGCGCCGAGGGCACGGTTTTTATGGTGTTTTCAGTCTCGCCAGATGAGTCGCCTCTGAATGTAAACTGCCATCTCCCCAGGCGTCGCTTTTCTGACACTCCGGTTCTCTGGAGCCGCACCCTTGCTCTGCTCTCTGGCCTTTGTCCCCATTCGTCCCGGCTCACCGCAGGTCCTCTCGTGGCTTTTCTCGACGTATGAGGACCCTCCCCTGAGCTTCCAACG